>CAUJNA010001934.1:47500-50342 GCA_963377175.1 Effrenium voratum | reverse complement strand
GTTTACTTGCAACGTGTGTCGCAACATTCGAGTTCGGAAACCAGGCCGGAAGTGAAGATCAAAGCCAGAGTTGCGCACATTCCTTCGATCACTGCCGACTGCTGAACTGTTCGACTGCCCAGAAACTGCCCCCAAAACGGCTGAAGGAGGCGTCGTGCTGTCCAAGGTGAAACACATGATCCAAACAAACTCTGAAGTGATGCCCATGATCAAATCTCAGAGGCCCAAAAGGAATCGAATGACCCAGCGGTTCACTGCTATCATTGTTTGCCCTAGACAAACACCCTGTTTGGCAACAGCCCTCGTTGAGCTCCGCGCGGCTCCGCCAATTTAGGGGGTTCTTTTCTCCCCCCACAGGTACGATGCTTCAGGAAAGGGGCACCCGGAAGGAATGACGAAGTTGACATCTGATTGTGCAAAAGCGCTGTGATTTGTGCCAGGTTTGATATAAAGAGCGTGACTAATGAAGGGAAAAGGGTCCCTCTTCAAAAAACACGCTTCAGTAGCACGCACGTTGCTTCACGTGTGTAAACGTGTCTCAGAAAGTGGGGCGTAGGCATGCTAGTGAAGTACGGGACTTGCGGCAAATTTGGCCACCCAGCGGCTGATTCAATGCACCGATCGCTTCAGCCTGAAAGCCATGAAATATTGTCGGTATGTTCATGTCATCTGGTATCTTTTCCAAACACGTGTACGCCTTTAAGTAGTTGCCGTTGGCAACCCATTCCAAGTTCGATGCCAAGTGGCCTTCAGGATCCTTGGGCGAATCGCCGAATCGGAGAGTCTGGGTGGTGTGGCAAGCTCAATTGCTCTCTGGTTGCTAGGACCCAACAAACTAGCCTTCGAATAGCGGTGCGCAGCTTTGCAAGGAATGCGGTGCGCTTTTGCGACATTATGCATCTTAGTTGTATCGGTATTATGTCGACAATCAGCTCATCCAACACAAGATTCAGCCGAAGCTGTCCCAGCATCAAAAGCAACAACCCCACAATGACGAAAGAGAATAGAGCAATGAAACACATGATCACGCGAGATGATGGTCCAGCTTCTCTTGCATCGGGCCCCCAAAACTCAGCATTGCAATTATCTTTCTCCGATCAAAGTCTTGGTCGGCCAGCGCGAACGCTTCTCGTGCAGATTGCCGTTGTTCTCAGAAGGGTCTGCCCGTCCCCAACACAAGCAATTTGCAAGCACGCTGCCGGCCCAAGCAGCAGTGAAAATGGTGTTGACCTTCCGATTGCTTCCGGCAACGGACGAAATCTTAGGAATGAATTGGTCAGTTCTGCTTCCACTTTTCTTTCTTTCTGGGGCCTTCAAGTGTATTTTTTGGGCGGAAGGCCATTCCCTGTGATTTGTTCTCTTCCCACGTGTCTTCCTCCAGATCCAGTTCTACCACCCGTTCCCTGAAGCACAGGTCTCCGGCCAAGGCGCTCGTAGGCGTGCTCCGCCTGCCAGGTAACACAGCGGGTGCCCTCGGCGAGGCCTGCCGAAAACCCTCGCGAGGCCGGGGAGAAAACCCTCGGGGTTTGTTTCTTGCCGGGCGAGGCTGGATACAGATCAGAATTTAGCAGGTAACTCAAACAATTCTTGTTGAAGCTTTTGGGTGTTTTTTTTCTTTCTTTTTTTCTTTTCCGAAAAGTGACGCAAAGGATGTGAATCAAATTGACCTTTTGGTTTCTGAGAAACAAGCCTCTGAAAACAAGTTCACCCTTTTAGTTTCTGAAAACAAGCCAAAGAACAAGGCTTGACACACGTGACGCATTGCTTGCACCTGTTGGTTGACCTTCCACGGGTCGTAAACCGAAAGGAAAGAAGTAGTAGAGTAGAAGTAGTATAGTAGTAGTATAGTAGTAGTAGTAGTAGTAGTAGTAGTAGTAGTAGTAGTAGTAGTAGTAGTAGTAGTAGTAGTAGTAGCAGTAGCAGTAGTAGGAGTAGTAGTATTAGTAGTAGTAGTAGTAGTAGTAGTAGTAGCAACAGGAGTAGAGGTAGAAGTAGAAGAAGTAGTAGAAGCCGTAGAGGTAGCAGAAACATTAGTACAAGCAGTAGTTCAACAGGGGCAGTCAAGTTGCGACAGGACTTGTTGTAAGCCCTGGTCTCGTTTGCGGCGAGACGCCCTTCGGGCGACGTCGGTCTGCCATCTTGAAATGAAGGGGGCTCGGACGCGAGCGAGCATCACCGGTTGTTCATGCGTGGTTTGCCTGTCTCTGTTTGCAGCCTCCCCAACAGGGATCCTTACATTATACACCTGAACAGCGCCTTGCAAATGGTGGTTTCCTTTTATTTTGGTGGAAAAAGCCGTGTTTCCAATGGGCAAAAGGTATCTTTTAAGCAACCCTGCAAAGCGCTAGCTGATTTTGAGATGTCGAGGGGCCCAAGGCCAGGCTAGACAGGTGCCGCGCGAGGAAGCCGTTGATCCCTGTCTCCTCGATCATCTCCAGATCTCGCTGATCGTGCATGGCCTCCTCAGACTTCAGAAGTGTTGCCCGAGGCCTACCCCAACCGTGAACACAAAAGAGCCAAAAAGAAGACGGGCTCCAACTCACAAACGCTCCAGCTCACATGGCAGAACTCGAATTACAAAAGCCTTCAGGGAGACAGAACTCAATCAACGCTGAGACCCACACTCCTCTACAATCTGGCGGAAACCTGTGCCGCAATCAGTGGCAGCATAGGACAGCAGGCTGGCCCTAGCCAGGGGGCGTCAGGCGTCTCGTTGCACAGCCATCATGCCCTCATTCAGATTGATGGATCTTGGGGGCTTTCTACTTACCTTCTGAAACAGGGCTGTGGGAAATGTTTATTTTTGTGATATAATAGAAAGGGCTTCCCAAAGACTAACCCC
>CAUJNA010001934.1:27500-45000 GCA_963377175.1 Effrenium voratum | reverse complement strand
ATGCGGTCCAAACACCACAAAACGTTCCACTGGCCACGGCTTCAGCTACGAAATCGTGTCGTGCATTCTTTTACTTGCTATCGCTACACCGTTCATTCGTTGTGAAACATGCCGGGTTCGATTGTATGAAAAGTGAAACATTCATCCACCAATCGAAGTGCACTCCCATATGCAGGTGTATACAATACACAATTGTCACGTCATTTGACCACCAGTGAACATCCCAGCTGCCGCATTTGCGCATCGCGCAGCCGTCATCCATAGAAAATGGGTTGGCCATAAGAGTCCAACAGAGGCGCCTGCTCGTAAGCAATCTGCATATCTCCGGCAAAGAAATATCGGTGAGCAACCAATGCAAATCATAGCCATTCCAGATACCATGAACAATATATATATATAATGAAAAGAAATCATCCATGAGGTAATAGTTCCATCCATGAATATCCAGAATGTCATAGTCGTCGGAATATGTAACCATATACACATCCATTCATCTTGGACGCATGAAATCATATCATGACGTAAAGTCGTTCCATCGCAATGGTGTTGATGAGACGCAAGCAACGGATGGGGACTAACCCACATCGTGCCGCAATCAGCATCTTCACTGCGCATACCTGTCCCCAATGGACAGTCTGTGAGTGCGTCGACGGAACTCCTCGTCCAAGTTCTTCTGGGCTTCTCGTGCCCGGACACACTTCTTGTTGTAATCCTCTGGTAGCCAGTGCCCTTTCCGAAGGCACCAATCCAGTAGAGGTGTGTCGCACTTGTTCGGGTCGACGGCCGAGATGATGGCGCTCACGTTGACCGTGTAACCATATTTGCCAAGGTTCAGGCCATCCCTCACGAATGATATATACTTACAGTTGAAAGCCAGTGAAAAGCATCTGAAAATAATATCACCCACCGGGTGCACTCGGTCCTTGACCAGGAGCTTCATTTCGTCCTTGGTGACATCGAGGATTCTCGCTGCAATCCACAGCTTGTAGAATGTGTATAGTCCCTCGCATTTGCACACCATCATACGAATATATTCCTCACGCTCCTCAACCGATCGGAAGACTCTTGTCCGAACATTCTCCGATTGAGAAATCTTCAGTGCTGTTGATGGCAAAAGTATACCTTCCTGATCGTGCTCGGTGATGTTGGGGTATCTCTTGAAGTCATTATGGTAAGGGCAGCCCGGCCTCCCCTCGAGCCTGGCATTCAACGTCCTCTCCTCACCACCCTCGAACATCCCCCACATCTTGGACATCTGGAGTGCGATAAACCCTGCCATGTACTGAGCCTCACGCGGCTCATCAAGGCAGATCGCCATCCGCTGGGAGTTTATGATATCCCGTGACGTCAGATCAGTGTCGCGGTAATACCAACCGCTGTCATCCTCTTCTGACGCATAGCCGGATGTATATCCTTGCGTGTCCATGTCGTCTTCTTCTTCCGGAACTTCCTCCGCTTCGTCATCATCCTCCTGTGCCGCCGCATCGTGGTTGGCTTCTTCCTGTGCGCGCTTGGCATCTCCCGAGACGTTGGGGTTTTGGTTGTCCTCCTCATCGTCGGAGTTGACGTGGATGTAGTACCTCCCGGTGGAGATCAGTTTGCGCCTCACATTCCAGGCACAAGCAGAAGGGATCGCGGTCGCACATGACGGACATATCCGGCACCTCAGTCCTTCCCATGTCTCATCATTCAGGATGACGACTTTGCTGATTTCGTCCCTGACCTCGTTGACCTGCGCGTTGAACTCCTCCATCTTGTTGTTCCGATAGAGTTCGCACGCACGATCAACCATGTCTATGATGTAGTGCAGATTATCGGCACCTGTCTCGGTCTCGGGCATCCTCTCGCTGATCTTTGTGACGTTCTGGAGGAACATCGCAGCCGACTCTTGGGATGAGTTGACGAAGCCAGGGCAGATCACGTTCTCCACACACTTCGAGTACGCTCTCTTGACATCAACGTACTCCAGGCGTTTCCCTCCGTTGCTTCTGCCAATCCAAATGGACTTGACCTCATAGAACGGGACCACGTCAAAGACCATGAAAGTCCCATTTGCCGCGACTCCAGCTCCATACCGCGCGAGGGTTGCACTGGGAATGTAGATGATCGCAATCGGATCCCCTTTCCTTACGTTCCGTAGCGTCACCTTCGTTGCCACGTTCATCTCATCCCATGGGGCAAACGCTCCAAAGTGCAGTGCCAGCCTGTTACCGCCATCGATTCCGCCGGGGACTAACCCACAGCGTACGATGCTTGGCAGGTTTTCCACGTACGTCACATGGAATGCTCCTCCGAGAGAATCACCCATGTTCACGGAATACCTATTTGCCAGTGCGGATGAGCTCATGAATCCAAAATCACTGTGACCAGTTGTGACTCGGATGCACCAAGGTCTGTACCATCCATCGCATCTGTTGAACATCCTGTCGATGTCGTCCCGATCCATGCCAGCTTTGGTCATTTCCTCCCTGGCCGCCCTAGTGTCGTTCGGGTTCATGATGCTTGGAAACCTTGCTGCCAGGACCTGGAATCTCGATTTCTTGCTTCCAGATTCCTGCCATTTGATCACCTCCATGATGCCCATGTATCGTTTCGCTCTCGAGGTGCTTGGTGGGAATACGTCGTTGTTCCGGTCGTCAATGACTGCATCAATGTCGACCCATCCACCTTCGTCACACCTGAAAGCACTTCCTCGGCAGCTGCCGATCTTGTGTCGAAGGATCCGGCATAGGTCGTGAGATAACTGGTTTGCTTGATCTTTCGAAGCAAATACCGAGCGATCATCGCCAATCCTGCACAGTGGAGCGCCGTCAAAAGGAGCGACGCAGAAATTGACACTCTTGCCAAGCTGCATCACGTCCACCTGCTCAAGGATGGCACCTTTGGGAAAGTATCTGGGGTCAACGATGGACGCATACGCCCATGGCAAGTGCACATCACTCACGTCGCCATACTTCGGGATGTAGCACGGTATGGTGTCACACCCCATCTCAAGCGTCTTCTTGAATGTCCTGTTGTCCCCGCACGGGTTGTAGGTGAGGTCCACGCCACCACATTGTAGCTCTCCTCCCTCGGCCGTGTCAGCCATCTCCACCAAATTGATGGTATAGCTATACATCTCAATTGTTTCTTTCCCTGCTTGTCCTCCCCTCTTTCTTTCTTTGGACGTCGATGAGGACGGTTCCTCCGTATCCCCCATATCTTCATCCGATGACACGGGGTCACTGCTGAGTAGCTCACGGAGCATCTTCATCGCTTTCTCGTTCCCAGCAGCCTCCTCAACGTCTTTGCAGTCGCCGTCGTGGGCCAGGTTCGCGCACTTCATGCAGATTCCCATTTCCCCCATGCACTTCTCCATTGACTCCAGGAATCCTAGTGCCGCTCTCCGCCCGTCGATCACTCGCTGCTTCTTTTCTTCCTTCTCAGCGTTGGGCTGAGAGCTTCGGCTCGGGTCTGGTGCTTGACCAAGACCGTCACCTTCGCCCTCCGCTGCCTTTCTCTTGGACCCTTGGGCAGCAGGCTCGGTTATCAGGGATCGCGGGTGTCTGGGCTTGACCTTGTTCATGATGTCCAGCACTTCTTTCGTGGGCACGCCGAGCTGTGCGGAAGGTTTGTTCCGCTTTCGGTTCTGGCCCGTCGTGTGGGTCACGTTCCCGGCGAGGTGTCGTACTATTGACTGCTCGAACTCCCTCTTGATCTTCCATGCATCCTTCCACAGCGGCAGTTCGTGCTGGAAGTACGACATCACCTCAAAGAACCCCAATACCATCTCGACGACGTCTTGCAAGGATTCCTCGTTTGAAGTTTGTCCCAGGAGTTCATACATCGTTCCCTGATCGAGCACGCTCTTGATCCAGGACGAATAGGCCACGTTGCCAAGATCCTTGTCTATCATGAAGATGGACATTCTCTCCTCGACCCCTTCGGAATTCTTGCACATGATCACATCCCGGGATGCGCACAATTGCTTCCCGTGACCGTTGTTGTAGAACTGTGCTGCTTGATCCACTGTCATGCTCACGAATCCCACGTGGGAAAGCTCCTTCTTCAGTTTAGAATACGCGAGCTCCCGTATAATCGTGATCATGGCCTGGATGTTGTTGACGTCCACCATGAGGTTTTGAAGGTCAGGGATTGCAACCACGCATTCCGCGAAGAGGCGCGTGTACAGCTTCTTCCCTTCGATAGACCTCGCAATACCGTTCGTGTCCGCATTCCAGTTCGCGCAACAGTTCACGCAAGAAGTGGGATTGAACTTCGAGTTTGGTCCGAGCACCTTCGATTTGTTCACCTGCATCTCTCTAGCGCAAAGTTCGCAGATAAACTTGCTGAGCTCCGTGACCGAATACCATCGAAGACGTTGATCACCGACATCGGCTTTCCCAAACGCATCTTGTTCGCCGTGCCCTTCATCTTGCTGTTCTTGTTTTCTCTTTGATTGTGCAGTGAAGGTCGGCTTGTACTCAAACTTCACCTTCGACTCCTCCATGTTCTTCGGGATGTTGAACCGAAGGTCGGGCTCGTTTATGCATGTCTCCTCCAGCTCACGCACAAACGCGTTGCTTGGTGCGACCACATCGATGGATTTCTCCACCAGCAATCGCTTCAGGAGGAAATGTTGCAGGTTCGAGCTCCCAGGGATCTTGTACTTCTTTCCTGTGAGCGCATGGACCACGCGCCACAGGCGATCGTTCTCGGTCACCAGCGCGCCTGCCGCCTTGCAGATCTCGCTGACCTTGTTGGCGATCGTCCCCAAGTCCCCTCTTCCTCCATGGAAAGCAACATCGCGATTCACGCACACCACGACCAGGCCCTTACATGTGTTGACGAGGTCAGATATCGCCTTTTGCAAGGAGTCAATGATGGGATTGGCGGTCACCTGCCACCCACATCCTCTCATGCACACCCAATCATAGAGCGACATCCAAATGTGCACCGACACAGGTGAGTCATCCATGTCTCGCCTCCGTCGTTCGATGATGAGCTTATCCAGTTTCTGCAATCTGGAGATAATACTCAATGTGTCATTGGGTGAGGAGACTTGCTCACTCGACCCATAGTATGATCTCTCTTCGATATTTGTCCATCCCTGTTCGTTGACCATCATCTGGAAGGTCTTCGTGCTCCCTTTCGAGTTGACGGCCCTCAGGGGCCAGTCCAGGACCAAGAAGCTCTTCTTCTGGATCATCATGTCTCGAATCGTTGCCTCACCAATGGGGCTCCTCTTCTGCCTCTTGATAATCCGGTTCAACTGTCCAGGTGCGTTGTCCGGGTTCTTTTCCGCCTGGATCAACGCGTTGATGGCTTTGGCGCCCGGAAGGCGTCCAGTGAACAAGCATCCTGCTTGGGCACACAAGAAAGCATACAGCTGTAGCCATGCCGCATTCCCCTTCCCAACATAGGAAAGAATAATCTTCTCCGCGCTGGTCTTCTCCTCGAAGTGCAATAGCGAAGAGGTCAGGCATCTCAGCATACACTCCCAGTATGTTGCGTTCTTACCTTCTGCAAGACACGGCCCAAATACAGTTTGTATGATTGGGTACCCTGTATTGTTGTCTATGTTGAACTTCACATTGACAGTCGCGCCGCTCAAAGTAATACCCCCTTCGAATGAAGTGTAGGTATCATGTCCAGCAGTTGGGTTGATGATTACCCACCTGTCGTCATCTCCACCGGAGTTCATGCGGAAAATGGAGTTGATGATCTCGTTGTCGATCATGACAGCATCGCTAGCATGCGACCCCCCACTTGAAGCTCCCTGCTGGGGGACTGACCCACCAGAGGTTTGGCTCCTTTGCCCGGAGCTTGACGCTGACTTCTGCTGTCGCTCCGTCTTCCGTGGCGGCTCCGTCTTCGATGATCCCATCACCCACCACGCCGGCTCCTCCCCAATCACAAAATCCTCGGGATACTTCTCCAGTTCCCTCTCGACTTCGTGCATCGTGCAGTAGTTATTCTGGTAGAATTCGATCATGACGTCCTTCTCGGCTTTCTTTTCGATCTCCTTCAACCAGCTTACCCACTTGCGCCGATCTTGGTTCTCAGCGGCCCTGTCAGCCGCGTGCGGTGCCAAACTGATGGAGTTGATGTTCATCGCAGGCAGCTTTGACTCGTAGATCATGTCGATGCACCACAGGAAGTTCCTGGCGATCTCGATCTCCCGGTAGAGTTCGTTCAGCTCTCTCTTGTCTGGACGGAAATAAGCTGTATACGACTGATCTTTGACGTTCTTTTCTCCGAGCAATGGCTGCAGCCTCCTCATGATGAAGGAAACGCACATGAGCGAGTTGATCGCCCCGACGCACGCGTCAGAGATGTCACTGGGGGTTGACCCACAGATCATCCAGCGCAAGAGATTGTGCTGGCTGGCATTTTCATCCCTCCTCAGCGCATACGCGAGGTTCTTCATCGATGCGTGCAGCTCATTCTGGTAGACCAACCCAAGGTCCCAATTCTTCTGGTAGTCGTCCTTGGCACCACGACCGTAGAAGTCGATCTTGGGGGCCTTGATCACGCTCAACGTGAATACTTTCCCCCAGTTTCGATCTCTGAACTTCGATATTCTCCGATCGTGCCTCTCAAACTCTGCAGTCGTCTGGAACTCCTCGGAGCTCCTCCACCTTCTCGATGACGATGCCCTGGTTGACTCGTCGCTGATGAACTCTTTGTATACCTCCCCGACCGGGGTGTCCTGGTGGAATGCAGCTTTGAACGACCGTTCCTCGTTGTCTTCGGCCACGCCCAATGCGAGATCCCAGATGTTCGCGATTGATCTCAACATATCCGCCCCCTCTATGCAGTACTTGGTTACGTTGAGCAACTCGGGGTTCTTCGCTAGCAGCGATGCCTCACCGCAAAGTTGGTTCAGCGCCGCCACAATCTTCTTTCCCTTGCTGCAAAATTCCCTCCATCCAAGCATACATTCGTCGGCAGAAAGCTGTCCGAAAACTTTGCTGATGAACTCTAAGGCAACCCTCATAGACTGCCCTTCACCTTTCATCATCCCGCGGCCTTTGGCAGAATAATACGCTGAGTAGGCATAAATAGCAGGGACGCCAATGTCCTCGATCCACTTTACGCACATGCCCAGGTCGCTGCCCATCTCCATCCTCTTGGGTATACTCTTGCCTTCCTCGATGGCGTTCTTCACTAAGTTCCCCAAGAATATCGCCGCTTGTCTGGACTTCCCGACAGGCACGCAGAAGAACTCATTCGTGTTGACGACAGTCGTATTGGCAGTCATCTTGATGATATTCTCCAGAACCAGGAAAACCCAGAATAGGCAGCTGCAAATAAAGCCACGGAATCGTCCCAATACGAATCCAGTTCCTGATTGAGGTGATGAACTAGTCCAACTCCTCTTCGAAACTCGGGGTTCGGGACTGACCCAGCTCCCCACAGGCACCAGAGGTTCGGGACTGACCCAGCACCTCGGTAACGCAGTTGGGGTGGTGTAACTTTCACACGCAGTAGCTTGATGCTTCCGCGATCTCCCTCGCGTAATGCAAGCAAGAGCGAGTTTGAATGGTGCCGGCTTGAGGCACTTTGCTCGAGCACGAAAACGGCGAAGGATCACACCCACAATTATCGACGTGTACAACTGGGTTTCTTTGGTTTCACGACCGGCACAAGGTCCATGCTCATGGTTTCCATTGCATTTCTTAGACAACGAGCTACCAAGATCAAAGTTCCATGAAACAACTCTCCAAGGTTTCTTGATTGGCATGGGTTTCTTGGCGTACCTTTGCTTCAAGCCATAGCGACACCCATCAAACTCGTGACTAGTTCCATCATGAACAACCTCATGCAGTCTCTCGTCTTTCCAATAATCGCAACTTCCAGGCAACTCAAACAAAATCGCAGCTCGTTTTGTCATGGCATGCCGTTTGATTTCAACGAACCGTTCAAACAATCTCCAAAATTCCCTTTGTTTGGCCTCGATTTTCTCTGCGGTGTCAATTCCGCGAGTCTTGTTGAGGCGTGCCCATGATGATCCCCCCGTGCAAGGCCCGGCGAAGAACAACAAATCGGAAGGTTTAGTTAGCACATGTCTGGCGATTCTCCCCCCGTACTCGCTCAGTAAGTCATCAACCAGAGTTATGGTGACGACCTGCGGCCCGTTATGGCGGGCAAGGGCAGTGAACCAGTTACGCGGTTCGGAACATGCCATCAGCACAATGGGCCGAGCCAAGTCAACACTGTAAAGAGTGACGACTGTGCGAGTTCTCATACCAGGAAGCGAGACATGCACAGGAGCGCGAAGCACACCACCGTCATGTTTAACCATCGCGAGTTCAATACCCGGCGCTAACTGTGGTTTGTGCTTCACCGCAATGCGATACGGAACAAAACAACGACCAGGGACAAGCTGCTCGTGATTGATATGCAGACAACGCATAAGCAACTTCAATCGGAGCAAAGTTTCCAAAGCAAGGTCGTTGACACACTTTAATTCTATGCGCTCGTTCGACAGTTCTTCAACGAATGCGGCCAGCACGGACTGCATGTCAACATCCCCGGACCCGACGTGAATTGGTCGTGGTCGTGGAGATCGCTCCCGCGCCGGTACAGCAACCGGTACGGGATGAAACTGCCAAACTGCGCGTTCAACCCATCCATCAATCCGCACACATTGCAGCCCCGGGTCAACTCTATCCTCAACCTTGAGCCATGACCCGTTCTTCAGAAACCAAGTGGAACGAAGCCACTTGCTCCCGAACGGTGTCATAACCGCGAGTGGAGGTTTCACACGCATCAATCTGGGCCCCTTGGCAACAACAACCGGATCATGTCCTTCATGCTCATGCAATCCCTCTTTGGATGTCAATCCAGACCACCACAGGTCTGGGGGCATGATCGGAATGTGTGTGTACGGAAATGTTGGAACTCCGTCAACTGTTCCCGAAGCAGTCTGCATGGTCCCTTTTATGGGATCACACGTAGGTGTGAGCGCCTTGAGGGTATCCGGGTCAGACAGCAAGCTCGGGTCAAGTAGACCGATCTGCAAACATGCATGTTTCCATTTGCGCCCATCATTGAACGCCTTGGTGTAGATGTCAGCCGCCATCCTGTCGGTGACCTCATACGCCAAGTACATGTAATCACGTGTGAACATCTCATGCATCCACGAAATGCTAACACCATGGCTTCTCTCAAGGTGGCGCATCGTGGGGTTTCTCCCCGATCGCACGACACCGATCATAGCCTTGTTGTCGTCATAGAACACAAAGTTCGGTGACTTCTTGAGAATCCGCTCTAACAACTTTAGAGCAGGCATACCCATCGATCTCATGGCAACATCGGCCGCAACTATTTCGGCCTCGGGAGTGGAATGACTCACACAACCCTGTCTTTTGGAGCTGCCAGACAACGGGAATCGGGTATTAGGTCCTTGTATATTCAAGTGTCCACCAGAGGTGGAACGTAGCGAGTCAACGCATCCTGCAAAGTCAGCGTCCGCATACAAGGCCAAGTGCACATCATCCATAGGGTCTCCAACCCAACCGACCATGCGCCAATGTTTAGTATGATGCACATAGCACATCAAATGATGCAAACCCCAATCATCGGAGTCGGTCCACCTGTGCACATTCCGTGCTAGGCGATTCACTTGCCGCAACAAATCGAAGCGAGCAATCCGCGCACCGTACAGCAACTTCATTGTCGGTGGGCACAAGATTGTTACACCAATTGCACACGACTGACGGCCCCTCTCTGGCAGGCTTCCGCGAGACGTGATTCTTTGTTTCTTCATGCAACTCAGGAGTGACAACCTTATTCAACTTCACGTCGCCCGCCACCTCAAGATAGCGGTCGACACAGGAACGTAGGAACTGTTCCATGTCATAGGTCACCGTTGTTACTCGGTGTCCGTTCCCGAGAGTGACGTTTCCCTTGCTTTGATTACAACCAAGGTACATGTCAAGTCCAGTCTCGGGCTCGATCTTCAAACGTGTACGCAACATGCTCCACCCTTGGGCAAGGTTCTTCTGTGGCCCTGCCATTTTGAAGTCGTCGACATACACAACCAGAACAAGCTGGAGCTTCTCATGAATGTACACTGAAGGCCATTCTTCGCCGATGGGTTCAAAACCAACGGCACGCACCGATTCATCGCAGTGCTGCTCCCAGAATGTTCCCGCATCTGGGTGTCCGTACAGCGCCTTCCTCAACGGGACGACTGGTCTCCTGTACTTATCCCATTTGCATTCACTCGGCACAGCCTCCGGTGGCAATTCAATCCAACACGGCGTGCCTCTCAAGGTGGCCTGTATGTACGCTTGAACAGCGTCGGCCATCTGCACATCCCAGCCATCATGACAACCCAAAAAATCCGCCCAACGCGAGGCTTCGAATGAAGCAGGAGAGTTCCCCAAATCTTGAAACATCGCAGCCTCAAAGCTTTGGTTCTTCACTTGGTTCCCCAGCAGCACGCCTCTACCCTTGAACTTCCTCTTAGGATCACCAACAGGCAACTGTGAGTGCTTTTCAACGCAAATGCCATGCGCGCGAGCCATGTGTATCTCTTCCCCTTTCGCTTTTGCCTCCTTGGCTACAGCGTCATATTCACGCACCGCGCCAAGATCGAAGACGCCCTGGTCGATTAATCCCGACCATTCTTTCTTCATCGATGCCAACGCATCAGGGTTGGTCAACATCTCTTTCCGGCCAACCGGCCTGGATACTGACTCTCCATGACTGATGCAACTGCCTTCGTCCAGTTTGGAGTCGACTTTGATCGCTCCTCAGACTTGAACTTCCAGGCATAAATTACTACCAGACACTCAAATTCTTTCTCAAGCTGAACGTTTCGTCTCAAGACGTCTTGGGACTGCTTGGAATCCATGAGGACAACCACTCCGTCAACAGGATTTACGACAATCCTGACCCATTCAAGCTCAGCCAAGTGCTTCCCATCCATTGGGTTCTTGATCATTGATATGTTCTTCCGCAACCCCCAATTGTACTGCCATTCTACTCCACCCCAGCGGTTTCGAAGCATTGCTCGAATTCTCTTACCACCGGGCATCTGTAATGTCCGTGCCTCTGCCGGCGCAGAAATCTCAGATTCTTTACTCTTGGGATCTTCTTCCTTCCTTTTGCCACCGCCCTTCACCTCGGCCTTTTCTTCTTTGGTGTAGTATTTACTCATCATTTTCCATTCTTCAGGAGTGTACTCTGGAGGTCTCGACGTCTTCATTAGCCTGAATCCATCCTTCCCGACAGGATACGGTCTTCCGGCTTTATCGATCTTAACCTCCTTGCCATCATCGTTGACGTACGTGATGCCATCCCCAGGTAGCCCAACTGACACGTGTGGAAGGTCGGACTTCGTAACCTTTTCGTCGCCCTTGGCATGTCCATCTCCTTTCCCTTTTGATGAGCTCGGTCTAGCATCTTCATCTTCTGCATGGTCCCCCCGACCTCCGACAAGTACCTCCGGACCATCGTCAAGCAGTAGACCAGCGATCTGATCAACCTCATCGTCAAGCAGTCGCTTCTCGTCACTCTGCAGCAATTCAGGCTCGTAGTCCTCATCTTCGATCAGGCGGTCACGCGCATCCAGACCGATTGCATCGACAGACATCTCTATCCCTTCCAAAGTCTCGTTGGCAACCTTGTACTTCTGTTGTATTGGGAATGTCAGAGGAGATTTCAGGATCATCCTCTCCGTCTGATGTGGCATTCTCAACCGAGGTGGAACCTTTGCCTTCTTGATGTTCAGCTCTGCACCCGCAAATGCAGTAAGTGCCCAAGCACGATACTTGTTTGCCCAATGCATTCCGGTGCTCAACACATATCCAGCAAATATACCAGTTTCCCCTCTCGGTTCGAACTTCTCCCTCTTCCCCCCTCGTGCTTCACTCGGCTTGAAGTCTACTAGCGCACCAAAAGGTATCTTCTCGCCCTTGAACTCCTCGCCATGCAGCCTCATCCATGCACTCGATCCATTCACCTCTTCGATGTTCATGAGATGGCACAGAGTGGTGATGGCCTGCACCCAGTAGCACGTGGGTAGACCGGCATGTACAAGACAAGCCGAAGTCTGGTCAATGATGAATTGATTTGTCCTTTCAGCAAGGGAATTATTCTGCGGTCGTCCAGGCAGCGATAGGTCGTGGTTCAGCTTCAGCTCCACGCACGCATTTATCAGTTCTGGGCCATCATCCGAATATACCTGCTTGATTTTCCTCCTCCCGCAGAAGTGTTTGATGGCCCTGACGACGGAGTCAGTGTCTCTTCTCGCGGTTGGATAGGCCATGATAATTCCGGTATATATGTCCCGGATGATGAGCGCATACCTGCCTTCCACTTCATGATCCCCTGATGCCGTCACGAAGTCGAACGTCACCAGGTCTCCGAACGTCTTTACCTCCCTCTTGAAGGCTCCCGTTCGCGATCTGAAGTGTCTCATCTTTGCCTTGACGCATGATTCGCAGAAAGGATTTCGGTACCTGTGTGTAAGCAAATGAGCGATGGAGTTGGCGTCCTTCTTGAGGACCCCCACTTTCCTCTTTATTGATGATCCTTCGTACACATCAACCTCGATTCCGGCATCTGGATCATCTTCATCAACCTCTTCCTCGTGAGCTTCGGCATCACCATGTCGATGTGGGACTGACCCAACATCTACGGGTATTTCCTCAGCTACGGGAGGCGGACGTACCGGACCGGCTCCTCCGGGTGGCCCGAAGTCGAACGCCCCATCATGGTGTTCGCCCTCGGCCTCTGCGGACTCACCGACAGCGGCGGGTGTGACTTCGTTGTCATCGTCACCTCCCTGATCTGCCTCGTCGCTCGTTACCATCGCCAGTACATCCGAAAAGTGCTCTTTGAGATCGTCCACCGTAGGGCGATGCCTGTTACTCCGAAGCTTACCATCACTCACGAGGTATGGGATGTCGTCCTTGACCTGCAAGTGCACGAATCCCTGCTTTGGTGTAACCATGAAAGGTAGTTTACCAGGCATCCAGTGAAATGCATAACCCATTTTCATGCATCTCCTCCCCACTGACAATACCGTGGGTGTCTCATCCAATACGTGTGGCTCTACAGTCTCGTCCAATTCATCCACGACTATCTTGGCCACATCGGACGTGGATGTGGAACCATTCGCGGTCTGGAATACGATCTCGTCATCATCTTTCACGACGTCGACACCCAGGCTCTTCGCCTTGGCTCGTCCGATGAGATCATGACCACATCCGGTGTCCATCAACCATTTCACCCGTTTGCTGATGCACGTTGACATGGCGAAAACGTTCTTCGGCAAACCGTGCTCCTTCTTCCAGTCGACAGCCGATTCCTTGATTTCGTCCTTACTCTGATCATATTCGAACATTATGCTGCTCTCCTTGGTCACCGGGAAGTAGTGCTTCTTGTATATATCATCTACTACCTCTCTCAGTATTTTCGCTCTTATCAAAGATCGCTGAACTTGATAGGCTGATAATTCTCGATGATCACTGCTTTTGAACTTCTTCTCGTCGACGTACACGTATTGATAAGGCTCATTCTCATTGTCCTCATAACCGTACCATTCCCCTTTTCGTTCCCATTGCTTTCTCTCGTCTTCGAGGTAGGTGATCTCTCCATTCTCGTCGACGTCGAGTACTTCTTTGAACCATACCATTTTCTCGGGGATCTCGGACTCGCCAGACCATCTCGACGATTCGCTCATCGCGTCATCATCATGTTCGTGGTAGACAGTCTCGGCTTCATCCGGTTCGACCTGGTCAACGTCCTTCTTGAAGCTGACCTTTCCCGCAGGAGCCGATTGCTTCAGGACTATCGCAGGCATCGCGATGGCCCTCCTCGCAATAGCTGGTGCTGCGGCCTTGGCGGCAGCCTTCGACTTGGCTTGCGCCTTGTCGCTCGACGTTGCCGGAGCTGAATTATTCTTGATGAGTTCGTGCCTGTACTTGCAAGCGCTCCCCTTGTCGCACTTCCCCTTCTGAAACGCGAAGCATGCTCCATCTTCCCTCTTTGGTGACGACGATCTGGATTTGGACTTACCCTTTCCTTTCCCCTTGGGCATGTTCTCCAGCTTGTGCTCCGTCTTCTTGCTGTGGGAAAATGTGCATTCATTCCCTTTCACGCATCCCTTCGCCGATTTGAAGTGATACCAACAGGGGTTATCTTTGCCTCCGCCCGGACTCTTACCTCTGTCGCTGGCACCGTCGGACTTGCCGTTCTTGCCAGCGTGGCCCTTTGCTTTGGCTATTGGGAGTACAGGAGCAGCATCAGGTCCGCCGGGTTTCCCCTTTCTGCCCTTGCCACCCTGGTTCTCCTGTTTGCCAGTGGCTGGAGCCGCATCTTTGCCGCCTGACTTCATCATCGACTTGACCGATCTCTCCTTCATGTCAAGCATCAGATCCTCCCGATCCGCCTTGATCTGATGATCGATCAATGCCAATAAGAATTCATACGTCTTCTGAGGATGCTTGTCCGGTAGTCTGTGGTAGGCATTGAGGCCGAATTCCATCTTCTTGCTCCCCTTGATCTTCCTGTAAAGGATATCTCTGAGAGCCAATTTACTGGGTCTGTCCTCGCTCCTCATCTTCAGCAGCAAATCATACCATTTGTTCCTGAACATAACCAAGTTCTTGTCCCCAGGAAAGTCAAGGTTGAATAGGTGCTCGGTGTGGTAGACAAGATCCGTTCTATCGGATGTTCTGAATGATTGCATAACCAATGCCACCAGCTCTCGTCCCTTCACGATCACCCCTTGTTGATGTCGTAGTTCCGAGTGCCGCGTAGCGTCGAGGTACACGTCTTTGGCTTCGTCAGGTGCTTGTTTCAACATGTTCTGCATGCCCATGGCCATCTTAATATCTATCGTAGCAAATCTGTCGCCACCTGAATCGCTAAGCGCATTCAGGTCTGGGTTCAACCCAAGAGCCTGTTCCAACCATTTTGTCCATGTGTCGGTATCTGGATCTGCACATGCGCTCAGGACATTCATCAGCAGTTGCATCTTCCAGTTATCAAGTTGGTGGATCTTTGGCCAAGCCGGAATGGATACCCTCTCAGCCTCCTTCCTCGAGATCCTCGGTCTATCGTTCTTGATCTCCCGATCATCTCTCGATCTTCTTCGTCTCCTCCGTGTCCGATTGTCATCTTCTTCCTCTTCTTCTTCCTCGTCTTCTTCATCCTCTTCGTCGTCGTCGTCCTCGTCTTCATCGTCGGGTGGGTCATCCGGAGGTCCTCCTCCACCACCAGTGAGGCTCAACTGACGTCGACTTGCTCCCTGCCTATTCCCATTAGGCGAGAATCCACCGTAATCCAATGGGGGCGTAGTACCGTTGTTTCCCCCTCCATCACCACCACCAGTCGTAGTAGTGGATTGTGGGACATGTCCGACAACCCCTTGCATCTGGGATAGGTGTACATCGATCATTGGATCACCGAAAGACGGAAAGAGAATCGAACCTGGCATTAGTGACGAATTAGGGTTCAGATTCGAAGACGATGACGGGACTAACCCAGCCACCTTCTTGTCTACCCTATTTGAATTAGCTTGGGATCCTCCCTCAGCGCGTTTCACTACTGCTCGTTCACGATGTCCATCTTTGCTGCTGGAGGCTTCCTGTGTCTCCAGCTTCTTGTGTGCACGTAGTTCCTCGTTGTCAGCATCGAGTTGACGAACAAAACTCTCTTCTTGCTTGAGCGTCGCCTCCCTTTCCTTCAGTTGTCCCTGAAGTTCATGCATCTCCTCAAGGTACTCATCGTACACCCCCTTAGCTGTCAATCTCCAGTACTCAGCCTCCTTCGACTTCTTCTTGTTTTGCTTCTTTGACCTGGGCTAACTCCAAGATCGCATCTTGACGATGGCCACCTTCGACAGCAATCATCTGGTCCTTCATCGACACGTCGGATTCATACTGTTTGACGATCTCTTCCTTCTCGCGAAGCAAGCAATCTGCTCTCTTTGATTCTTGTTCCGCAAATACTGTAACATCATTCAGTCTCGCCATCAGCTGTTCCCTGGAGTCCTCCATAGAGTACGTCTCGGGGCGCTTGACAAGTGCGTGTTCCAACTGTGATTTCAGACTTTGGACCATCTCCTCCTCGTTGAACTTCTCGATAGATGTAGACGATTCGATGCCTCTGATTTGTTGCTGATAAACTGATATCTGCTGTGAAGCTTCACGGTGTATCTGATTTGCACGTATAGCTGACTCCTGCGCGGCCGACTTCTCGCTTGCCATGTAGGATTTCATCACTGCAATTTCCCGCTTCTGCTCCATGATAGTTCCTTCAGCTTGTCTCATCTGTTGCATTATAATATTCGACTCCATGTCTTTCTTCTCCCCGTACTGAAATGCGTTCATTTCCACCTTGCGCATCTGTTGGGCTTCTTCCTCAAACTTGCGCCATGCCTCAGCCATGTGGTGTTGGTGGTGACTCACTAGATGTCCCGACTGCTTGCTGGCAATCTCGCATCGTCTTTCCAGCTCCTGGATCCGGATGGTGCTTCCATAGTCTTCTTGATGAAGATTCGCCATTGCTGCCGACATTTCATCAAGCGTCTTTTGGTATTCCCCGATCTCCACCTCCATCTTGTTCTTTTCCTTGATCGCGGCGCGAAACTCCGCACTGGTGGGTGACTTTGACCTCCCACCCTTCGATGTCGATCTCACGCCCTTCTGCGACGTCCGTGGTGTCGCAGGCGAAGATGATGATCTTCTCGGTGGGGATTCTCTTTTCTTCGACTCCTGATGAACATCGATCTGCTTCCATGATCTTGTGGGAGTGGATATGTCGCTGAATAGCGCGGAACCTCCGCTCCCAGGTTCATCCTGTGAATCTGCGATCATATCCATCACCGCAGGAAGAGCCATCAATCCATTGGATCCCTCTGAGCTGCTGTTCCCAAAAGTTGCAGTACTTGGGCTCGCTGAAGATGCCATTGTACTGTGTAGGTTATCGTTCCTTTATTGTCCCTGTACCCGCAATAAACCAGCTGTCTCTCTGTCCAGTGTAGAGCTTGTAGATACGGCTGATAACCTGTCAAGAGACGGCAAGGTGACGTCCCGTGGGACGCTATGCACCGAACCCTCCAGCTGTAATACCAACCACGTAGAAAGGTGTATACGGACGATGCCGTTATAGCCGAACCCGTGTAAACGTTGTAAGGGGGAAGGAATGATAATTACAACAGTGGTCCTGACAAATGCAGCGTAAGCGAAGTGTTTTCCGCTCTGAATGCCGATCACGTATGAATGCAACTACACATCAGATCTTGAACCTCAATTGTGTCTTGAGCCAAATGGCGATCAATGGAACTTGGTAAGCAACACTAACACAGACCTCAGAACTGCTTCCCAATTTAGGCACGGGGCCTAGAGGGTTTTAACTAGTATATACTACTACCACTACAACCACTACAACTACTACTACTACGACTCCTACGTACTATGACTACTACGGTTGCTACTACGGTTGCTACTACGACTTCTACTACAGTTACTGCTGCTACTACTAGTAGTAGTACTAC
>CAUJNA010001934.1:0-22500 GCA_963377175.1 Effrenium voratum | reverse complement strand
AATCTGGATGCAGGATATTGAGGATGGTCGAGAGGGCACCCCCTGACTTGGTCAACGTTCATGTACCAGGGCACCTGATACCCGCTAACCCTGATGAATGTTACTGTGCACATATTGCGGCGCCCGTCCTGACAAAAATGTTGACGTTCACACATCCAGGGCCTGTTGGACACTTCAAGACGCTTACACAAACTGATTGACCTATATCTTTAGCCAAGGTGGGGGGGGTTCTGAAAAAGGTGAACCTGATTTGGATCGTTTTCAGGGGCCACAAGACCACAAACAGTTTTGGGTCTCCCTATTTTGAGAAACACCGAGTCCTCGTCCTCAGGAGCCTCGTCCTCGCTAACTCCATCGTCGCCCTCCTCATTGGGAATCTGGATATCCTGGAGCAACGGGGAAATCCAAGGAGCTACAAGCGGGGAATCTGATCCAGCCACTTGCCTCTTGTGGCAGGAACAAGCTTCAAATGGATCCCACGCATATTCCGGGCCAAGATCTCAGCTTTTTGGTGCCAACATGCAGGATCTTAGTCGGCTTCCTGTGTCAAGACAACTCTTCTGAGTACTCCCCTGCAAATTAGCGTGAAATCAACGATCCCCCCAAAGGAGATTACTCTACACATGAGAATCCGGCAGTAAATCCTCCCCTAACATCCATCGGCCCAGGCCTTATGCGCTTTCTGGGTGAGCAAGTAGCGGAGGCGCAGCCAAACATCACAGGCCTCGCCAAACCGATTCCAAGGTTTAGGCACAAGGCTGCCGGAAAAAATCTCGTCCTGACCACGAAACGAGGCCATCCGTCGGATTCCATCTTGAGCTTTGGCTTCCCTCCGGGAAATCCAAAGCCCGCTCGTGCCGCTCGGTCCAAAGGCTTTCTCCCGAAATCACCTCTTTCCACAGACCAGACCCAAAGCCCATGAAGTCACCAACAAAGAACTTCATGTTTGCAAGCAGTTTCGAACTTACAGCGAAAAACCGAGGTTTGCCATACCTTGAAATGCTACCGATAAAACTAAAACGCGGCGGCTTACATGTCAGAATGGGGGTTCACTTCGCAAGGGCCGTGAGCCACAATGCAGCGTCACAAACACGCTTGATCAAACATGAAAAGCATTTCTGGCACACCTCAAAAGCCCCAAGTTCGGGATGTAAACAAAATCAACTCGGGTCAAAACGCGCGGGAAGTCCTCTGTTTCGTTGGCCATTTGGGTGTTTGGGGGGGACTTTGCGTCCATCATAGCCATTTGGCTGTGTCAAAACCCTGTACCGCTGGTGAACATCAAAATAGGTGGCAAATGGATCATCCACCCCAAAATGGGATCGCCATAGGAGTTATGCAACCCGAGCGAGCCGCCAGCCTGCACCAGAAACTCCCTCGGCGGCAGCATGCAGGTCTGACGAGCGCCGCGACGAGCGATCAAAAAAAAAACTCGGGACAATGTCAACACATCCTGAACATTGTACACCTGAACATTGCAACTTGTAAATGGTGGAAAACCCCTGTATTGTGGTGTTGAAAAAGCCATCCATGTTTCAAATGGTTGCAAACTGTATCGATCTTTTAAGGAGCCCCGGACATCGAGGATTGAAAAGCCGCACGCGGCAAACCCAGACTGGTTTGATTTTCTGTTTGGCTCTTCAATTCCGGTTACCAGGAAATTTCTGAGCTTCTGCTTGATTCTCTGGTGTTCCAACCAGGAAACTTCCTATCCATGCCACAACTCTCAATGTACCGACTGTTGATAAGATCTGAAAGACTCCATGCCAGCAAAGGAACTCGAAGAAGGCCTCTATATGCATCCATTTCTCTAGGGGCAACTTCCCCTTCTTTCCAGGGATCCTTCTTTCTAGAAACACACCAAAACCCCTGGGGAAATGGCTGGTTTTTGAACAGAACGATGACTGAAAACTATGGTTGCCATCAACCCCTAGAAATTCGATCTTCATGAATCTGAAGCAAAAGCAATGCCATTCTTTCCAAAATCCCTTGGAAGGCTGGGCTTGTGTTTTGACTTCCCTTCACATCACAAGGCCAACATTGCTTCCGTGTGACACGAACTTCCGCGCTCGACCCCTGGCTGTCTGTTCTTCTTCGCTCACTTTGGACACGCTGAGGATGGTTGCTTGTCAACCTCCAACTTGATTCCATGTTCAAAACCTGTAAAGATGCTTCTTTCCGGTGGAACATGTGAGGCATGGCTGTAGATCCCCACCTTTTCCACCGACTTCCTGCTCTGAATTCCGGGGCCAGCGATCTGCGCGGCTCAGCTGACAGACGCCTGCTCATAGCGCAAGCATTCGAAGCCGGCCTTGGCTTCGCTGGTGACAACCTCAGAGTGCCAGATCTCACCTGGGCTGCCCTCAGATCCCTTGCTGAAAGTTTAACTTTTAGTGCCCCGCATGGCTATGGATCGTTCCGTGGCCGGTGGTAATACCACGAACCACTTTAACTATTGGTGGGTTAAATGGAAACTACCACTAAACACCAAAAGGCCAAAAAGCTCAGGAACCGGATGGCTAGCCACCAAGTCACAACGACCCTTGCTGAACTCCAGGCCTTTGCAAATCGGAGCGGCCACGCATCGGGCCCGGCAGTCCTCCATATGGCGCACCGCCTCCACCACATAAAAGCCGGCGGAGTTCTGCCCACCGGCTCCGCGGCAGGCCTGGTCCAGGCCCCCATTCACGGGGTTGAGAAACTTGCCCGGCCAGCCGTAGCGGAGGCAGGTGAAGCCTTCCCATTGAGGATAAGAGAAGGCCCAGATGCCTTCCTTTCGCTTCCACAACTCGCAACGCTTGCTGTTGCGATTGAACTCAATACCCTTGCATCCCTCTTCTCCCAGCTCCTCCAAGCACCTTGGCTGGGGTTTTTGGACCCCAGCAAAAAACATATATGTTTGCCTGGTTAGTGGAAAACAAAGGGAACACCAAAAAGCAAAAATCATATTTAAAAAAACAAAAAGGAACTAATTCTGGGGAAGGCACAAAGCTTGACAAGCTTCCACGCTCGGAACTTTCTGGCGCACCTCGAAGTAGCTGGGATTGTTGTCCGTGGGGCCAGCACCACGGCAAACTCGGTTGAAGGGACCTGCAAACTCCTCCCACTGCTTCACCACGGGTGCAGGGACACATGCCGTGCACACATATTTGGTAGCCTCCAGCACGACCGTTCCTGAAGACGTGTTTGCGGTGCAGCCCTGAGGGATGGTTCTTGAAGTCACCCAGCCAGCACCCAGCGAACTGCACCTGGCCAGTTCCACACCATCGGTCTGTTGAAATGAGCCCTCGCTGGGTGGAGTCGCGCAAACTTCTCGTTGTTCGAAGACAAAATTCTCTGGGCAACCGCCGGGCCCATAAGGGACTGCAGCTGGCGAGGTGGAATTGCGGATGCATGTGGCACATGTGTTAGACTGCGGGTCCTGAAAGTACCGCATCTTCTTGGCCCAAGTTTCCCCACATTCAACATAGCCAAGATTGCTGATGTCCTCAATCTTCTTGTCATACCCAAGAGGGCAAATGTAGCCGCACTCCTCGCTAGACGTCGTTCCATAGCAATATGTTCCTGGGCAATCAAAGGCGACGTTCCATGGACAAGCAGGCGACCCCTCCAATGTTCCAAATCATGTTGAAATGAGCAAATACGTCATGAATGCACACCCAGCTGCTGAAAGGAAGGGTATGTGAACCAAGAGATCCTCGACTCCCAGTTGCCGTTGTAACACCTTGGATTTCGATGCAAAGCCAGTGGTGGAGATCAACATTTTGAAACAAACACGAGAACAACAATACTCTTTGACCCAACTTAACCCGCGGTACCGAAACAGCGAACAGCAACAAATCTCAACAAATGTCCTTCTTGATTGATGTGTTCCCGTCTTGAAGCAAGCTTCAGCACCACTAGCATTCTGTAATGCGCCACTAAATGAGACAAACCTGTAAACGCAAGCTAACAGAATCCAACGAAAAAGATGGTCCATCGAAGCGCATTATAACCTCTGGCGGCGTGGCAACTTTGTAACACCAAGACGCCCAGCTGCAGCATGACGTTGCCTGGTACTTTGCATCGCGGGCTGGCCGCAACCAGAGATACGTGTAGCAGCAGGAGCAAAGTCATGGCAAAGGACTTTGCTACGTGGCTTGTTCGATACAGGAAGCGGCTCAGACATACCAGTGGCGAGACTGACACTACCACCTTGAGTGCCTCTTTTTGTAACTACATATAGATTTTGTGCAAATGGCGCGTCTACTCGAACAGTTCAATGAGGCTCCAGCTTCCTTTCTGAACATGAAGAGCGTCTCCAAATTCTGTGGGTTCCGTACGGTTGGGTCTTGAGCTTACCGGGCAAACCTTCCAATCATGTTGGAATCCAGCCATGATTCATGTCTTGGATGTGAAGGACGTGGAAAGAAGCTTCGGACGCGAACTTCATCAAACATCGGCCAACATCACATGACCTGTGCGCAATTTGATGAATTTGTACCATACTTTAGAATCCACATTAAAGCAGGCATACCCTATGGAATTACCCATGAACCGAGATTTTGACATGGCTCAGGGGTGAATTGGTGCTGAGATTGTGCCTGATGTTCGCCAAAGGGGGACATAATTGAACTTCTGGACACCCCCATATTTGGCAAACAATTGCCCCACGATGGCCAATTCAGCTACAGTACGTGATCCGTCAGTAATGACTCATAACTCCGTATGATGCCATCAACAACTGTTGTAACATGCATCTACACAATAGCCAGTAATTGGCATAGAACCCCTTGTAACACTCTTGATAGACACCACCTGCACCACCTAGTGATAAACCAATAACTAACCGGTGCAGGAGTTAGATCACATCAGTATCATGACAATGCGGGCTCTACCTGCTGGCAATTTAACGTGCCAAGGGAAAAGGGACAATCTTTTAAAGGAAAAACTACGGTGACACATGAAACAATGGCGGATTTTCTATTGCCATCTCGAATTCCCGGAGGGGAACCCACATCATTCTCACCCCGCGACTGGTTGATATGTCCATGCTGGTTCGCTAGTGTACATTGTTGTTGGTCACATGGTTGTTGGTTGATAGCTGGGACCCCCAATAACCCCACTATGCTTGGCTATTGCGACCATATCGTCCCATGCTGGCCACTTCTATCCCATTGTTGCCCCATTATCATCCTATCGTTGTCCCATATCATACTATCTTATTGTGGCAGGTCTTCATCACTATCACTATCACTATCCCCCATCATCATCCCATGATAATCCCATCATTCCATGCTCCCAATATTCCCCTTGTTGGCCAATGCTTCCATTTGCCATCAGCTGTCATTGTCTCATTATTATGATCATCCCATGTTTGACTAGTAATGAGGCAAACCAAAAATCGTTTGTCATGATCAATATCATCAGTATCCCATCATCGTTGTCATTAAACCAAGGTAACTCATTCTTTATGCTCCCATCATCAGTATCGATATCCCATCACCGTTGTCAATATCATTATCATCGTGTTCAGCATTATCATCATGCATTAATCCACCAACCTTTGGTTTCTCATTCCTCACTTGGGTATGGGTCAAAATTCAAGCACCAGGAACCGCAAGTTTTAGTCCTGGTTTCCATTAAACCCGGTTCCTCTTGGAGTACATAGTTTCCCCCCCAATGGTACCATTTCGGGGTGGGTGAATTCACCACCCATTTTAGAACCCATTTTTAGTGGGGATCGGGATGTTTACTGGGGGCTAACCGATTTGGGATTTGACCCACAACCACGTCTTCCTTTGGGACCCCACCAGCAAAGGCACCGGACCCGCGCCCGCACAAGCGCGCGCCCGTTTTTGCGGAGGCCTTCGCCTTCTTCGCGCTGTGGACCAGCTTCTGCAGCAGCTCCAGGCCGAAGCGCCCCCGGCCGCTACCGCGGGGCAGGATCTCCCCCTCCCAACTCCCAACTCGGCGCGAGAACTCAAATGAGAATCCAAGAAATTCAGCTTTTGCAAGCGATTCAACAACCAATGCGCCTCACTCCAGCAACTCAGTGAGTTTCTCTGAGATTCCAAGAAACATCGCCCCCAACCCATTTGAGAGAAGCCCAGGACCCGGCAGCACCTCACGACACCGGCCTGGGGCACTGGGCCCTTCACGATGCTGGAAGGATGGAACTTGACGCCCTGCAGAAGGTTGGGCAGGGGCCTGGAGACGCTGAGCGTATCGCTTCGCGTTGAATGGATCAACATTCTGCAATCCCTTTTGCTGTTCCTTCCGGGATCAGGAGAATTCCCCAAACCCAACTGAACATCCAACTGAGACAAGAAAAGTGCACGCTGGCTCATCTTTCCATGGCCTGTTTGCTTGTCCCCTTGCTGCCGCAAAAAGCGTGAGCCTTTTACTTGCAGGGCAGTGTCAGCTGTTCACGAACAATGCCAGCAAACGTTTCACACCGCTCCCGTTGGACAACATGGCCAACCAACTCGGGCCGACTCCGACACAAAATAACATCGAGGCTGACCCAAGCGTCCTCCCATCGGCGGTGCAGCGCATCCAGTGGCAGGGAAGCTCAGAAGCGCAAAGTGCAGCCTGCGGCAGTTCAATTTTTCCCAATACAAACAATACGTATTCAATGTATTCAATACAACACTTCTAAAACATTTCGATTCACATAAACTCCCAAATAACCTCAACATTCCCAATATACTTATTTGTTGTTGTTTTTTTCTCTAAAAACCCAGTCATGCTCGTGACTGGTGCAATGCCAGAGACCACAAGCTTGGTCCGTCTAAACAAGCTTCGCTGCATTCAAGACTGTTGGATCCAGCACCCAAACCTCTTGCAGACTTCAAGCTGTTCGAGCCGGGCGCCTCCTCATCCTGAAAGCGCTCCCGGGTGGGGTCGCCGAAAAAGCATGGCAGACCTCAAAGTGGCAGGAGTTCGCACGTGCCCACTAACTCACCGCAAGTCTGTTGGCGGATTGCGCACGATTCCTATGGAACCGTTGCTTTTGGGCACATATTCTGCATTGGCGAAAAGATTGTTCTTGCAGGTCAATATACCACTGACTTCAACCACAAACACCCCCGTCAAAAGATGTGTTGGACCCAGGCCTCCCAATCGAATTCATTCTCCATAACTCTGATAACACTAGAGTGTACAAGAAGTTTGCCAACATGATCTGCCGGATCCTGGTCGCACTCTGTGCTTCTGCCCGTCAAAGAGTGCTGTTCTCATGAAACTCTAAAGATGATGAGCATGATGGAAAAGGATGATGAGGATGATGAGGATGAGGATTATGATGAGGATGATGATGATGATGAGGATGCTGATGAGGAGGAAAATGATGATGATGATGAAGATGATGAGAGGATAATGATGATGATGATGATGATGATGATGAGGATGAGGATTATGATGAGGATGATGATGATAAAGATGATGATGATGATGGATGAAGATCATGATGAGGATGAGGGTGATGATGATGATGATGATGATAAGGATGAGTATGATAATGACAATGGATGGGGATGATGATGATGAGGAAGAGGATGATGAGGATGATGGATGAGGATGATGATCATGATGATGATGATGGTGGTGGTGGTGATGGCTGATGATGAGGATGATGGATGATGATGATGATGATGATGATGGTGTGATGGATGATGATGAGGATGATAAAAATGATGAATGATGAGGGTGATGAGGAGGATGATGATGAGGATGATGAGGATGATGATGAGGATGGTGAGGATGATGAGGATGATGAGGATGATGAGGATGCAGAGGATGAGGGTTATGATGAGGATGATGATGATGAGGAGGATGAGGATGGTGAGGATGATGAGGATGATGAGGATGATGAGGATGATGAGGATGATGAGGATGAGGATGATGATGATGATGAATGAGGATGATGATAATGATGGTGATGGATGAGGATGAAGATGATGAGCATGATGGAAAAGGATGATGAGGATGATGAGGATGAGGATTATGATGATGAGGATGATGATGATGAGGCTGCTGATGAGGAGGATGATGATGATGAGGATAATGATGAGGATGGTGATGATGATGAGGATGATGATGATGATGAAGATGATGACAATGAGGATGATGATGATGATGAGGATGAGGATGAGGATGATGAGGATGATGATGAGGATGATGAGCATGATGGAAAAGGATGATGAGGAGGATGAGGATGATGAGGATGAGGGTTATGATGAGAATGATGATGATGAGGAGGATGAGGATGAGGATGATGAGGATGAAGGATGAGGATGAAGATGATGATGATGATGAGGATGAGGATGGATGAGGATGATGAGGGTGATGGCGGAGGATGAAGATGATGAGCATGATGGAAAAGGATGATGAGGATGATGAGGATGAGGATTATGATGAGGATGATGATGATGAGGATGCTGATGAGGAGGATGATGATGATGATGAGGAGGATGATGATGATGATGATGATGAGGATAATGATGAGGATGGTGATGAGGATGATGAGGATGATGATGATGATGAGGATGATGATGATTGATGAGGATGGTGATGATGATGAGGATGATGATGATGATGATGAGGATGATGATGATGATGATGGATGATGAGGGTGATGATGAGGATGATGAGGATGATGAGGATGATGAGGATGATGATGAGGATGATGAGGATGATGATGACGATGGTGATGATGATGAGGATGATCAGGATTATGATGAGGATGATGATGATGAGGATGATGAGGATGATGATGATGAGGATGATGATGAAGATGAAGATGATGATGATGAGGATGATGAGGAAGTGATGATGGATGATGATATTGATGAGGATGGTGATGATGATGATGAGGATGATGATGATGATGAGGATGATGATGATGATGGATGATGAGGGTGATGATGAGGATGATGAGGATGAGGATGATGATGATTGATGAGGATGGTGATGATGATGATGAGGATGATGATGATGATGAGGATGATGATGATGATGGATGATGAGGGTGATGATGAGGATGATGAGGATGATGAGGATGATGAGGATGATGAGCATGATGGAAAAGGATGATGAGGATGATGAGGATGAGGATTATGATGAGGATGATGATGATGATGAGGATGCTGATGAGGAGGATGATGATGATGAGAATTAAATCAGAAGTTAATTCCTGGAATGAGTCTTCCAGCCACCAAGGGGATTACCTCTAGAGTTAATCCCAAGGTCCCAAATGCAAGGGCCAAGAATTAAATCCGAAGTTAATTCCTGGAATGGAAGGTCCACGGAACCTGAAACTCAAAAGCATTAACTTGGGAGTTAATCTTTTCTAACTTTTGAATTCACTCTGTTTCCTTGGTGCCCTAAGGACACCGTTGACACTTGCCGAACTGGGGAAAGGGATACCCTCCTTCCCACATGGCAACTGCCAGGGGGTCCCTTCAAATGGAAAATCATCCAGGTACCTCACAGGTGCCATGTTAGTTGGAGGAAGGGTATTGCAGACGACCCTGGAACCCCACCCAACAAAAAATCCTTCGCTTTCCTCGGGTCAGCGACCTCAGCATCCGCCTTGGGGTTGACCTTGTCTGAAACCGTCGAGCTGCCCAGACGTTGGCTCTCCGCCACCGCAAACCCCAATGTGTCCGACATCACCTGACGTCGGATTTCGGAGCCCATCCGACTCACATTTGGGGCTGGAAAGGGGCGGCTTTGCTAGGGATATCTGTCTGTCTGTCTGTCTCTGTCTTTGTCTCTGTCTCTGTCCCTCCATCCATCCATCCATCCAGCCATCCATCCAATCCATCCAACTTCTGGGGCAACCGTTTTTGGCTGAGTTGAAGGGAAATCCACAATAACACCGGGTTCCCTATCCGTTCAGACTCACGGCAGGATCCATCCCTGATGCCTGTCAACTTGGGTACTGTGGTGTGAGCAACAAAGACTGGCTCCGTTCTTTGCGCCAACAAGTCACAAAGAGAGACAAAGAGAGAGAGAGAGAGAGAGAGAGAGAGAGAGAGAGAGAGAGAGAGAGAGAGAGAGAGAGAGAGAGAGAGAGAGAGAGGATTAGAGGTTCAAACATACTATTGCATGTGCTCTATGCGTGCATGTGCTTTTGTTCGCTTCAGAGGTGATTCGGGCCATTGATCGGGATATGAACCGCATTTCTTGCTGGTATGCTTCTGTAAGGCTAAGAAGGACAGACTGGCAGTCAACACCTGAGACTCCGGTTGTGTTTTCCGCAGGAGGCACATGCATGTGGCTGATAGCCGGAATACCAAGTCCCTGAGCGAGTGTGCATACCACAGCGCAGCCTTTTGGAGCTATGCGACAAGGATTGAGTTTTCTTCACGACCTCCATGGAACGGCAACTCCATCAAACTGCAGGCACGTCCCATGATACTGGGCACATTCACCGAACGCGCAGTGTTGATGCATGCGTCGCTTGGGCTACTGTTGCGCCTTGCTCTTAGCAGCTTGCCGACATCTAAATAGGAGCTCAAGTGCTGGAATGAGCAAACCGGCGTTCTAGGCAAAACAGAATAGACTCTCATGCTCGAGGTCGAAGCACAACCTGACAGTCGTATCACGTCCTAAGAGCAGGCTGATGGTGGGTGGGCAGGGCTGCTCCGCTGCTCAGTATAGAACATCCCTTTGCTCGCAAGTGCGCGCGGCAATCTGAAATGAAACTCGCAACACTGCCACTGGCAAGCTAGGCCTCAAGGTTTACGTTGCTGGGTTCCTTCAATTAATGGCCATGGGTCAAAATCCCTTACCCCCAGTCAACATCCCAATCCCCACTAAAATCGGTTCTAAAATGGGTGGACCAATCCCCCAAAATGGGATCAACCACAACGGTTTTGACAACCACAGCCCAATCAGCTCACCCGGTGCGCAACGAGAGCCCACCGAGGCGCCCAGTCCGCTGTGACGACGAGCCAGTTCCTGGGCGCCAGCTCTTCGAGCACCTGGTGACTCAGATGCCCAGCCCAGTGAGGGAAAACGGAAAACCCGGAGCATCCCCTGGACAAAGGGAAAACCCTTCCCTTCCATGCCCACCAAAGCCTCCCCTTTTTTGGTTCTTTCGACCTGAAAGGAACAAACCCTTACCCCAAACACCCAAACAAACAAATGGAGGAGCAAAAGGAGCGGCACTGGGCAACTGGGCAGCAAAAAACGCTAGATATCGGAAACCGGCGAACCGAACCGAACGTATTCGCACCGAAAGGGTTCGGTTCTCGGAAACCGAACCTATTCGAAACGCGGTACAGCCGGAGGCCTCAGGGTCCCAACATGTCCATCTGTCTGTCTGAACCAACGCCAACCCTGTCAGCAACGCCTGTCCCGAGATAAGCATGAAGGAACCGACCGAGTGACCAGGCCTTCCCCACCAAGTGAAATTTTGCCGATTCCGTGGGGCGGGAAAAATGGGTGTCAAACTCGTTGCAAATGTCTCAAACGGAAGGGTGGATTATGTATGGATTCCAAAATCTGGATGTTAACCTGCTCGGGCCTGCTGAAGCCTCCTGTGTTTTCATTCTCTGTCATCAACGTGACAGAACCTGATCTCAAACAGGCTGCCGGCACCTCTACAATGATTCCTCACTCCCTTTTTCCCTGCTCTTGCCAGCTGCGGCGCAATGAGCTCGCGCCACACCCTCCCATCCTGAGCTGCGGCCGGCACATGCCACCGTGCTAGAAAGCGGACTTCCAGGGCTCAGAATCATCGCCGGCAAGCATCCGAGCGCCAGACAGCGCGCTCCCAAGCAAAACTTCTTGCGGGGCGATCAGCGAAAACGAAAAACCTTCCGCGCTGCCCGCCTGAAAGAGGCAGGAGACCGGGTACTTGAGGGTATCCATGTCGCAGGCTTCTCGTGGTGTCAGCGCATCACAACAGGGACCCCAGGAGCACTGCAAAACGATTCACATGTAAGCAAGCCATCTGAAGAAACTTCATGGTGCTGTTGTCAATTTGCTTACGAACAAATTGTGGCGTCGAGTAACTGATGAATTTTGGTGCCCGTCTTGCGATTCTATTGCTGCCTAGCTTCAAGTCACAAATCGATGAGCAATCACAGCGACAAGTCAAAACATTGGTTCCACTCATGCAAGCACGGCAGTTGTTGCAAACTTAGAAAAGTATAAACGCACTGGATCTCGCAAACTTCAAGCCCTACTGACATCCACGCGGGATCATGCATCCCAATGGGTGAGCAATCTCACCAACCAACCCAACCCAGCCAACCTAACTGATTGACTGACTCACTGACTGACTGACTGTTTCAGTGACTGACTAGCTAGCTAGCTAACTAGCCAGCTATCTGTTTTGCATCACCACCAGCATTCAGAATAAGGTCGGTTGGGAAACTTCTGGTTCAAACCTCACAACACGCAATGCTCCATTCGCCGCGGGCTATCGTGAAAATGGAGGGTGGTCACACTTTGTGTAGTTTGCTGGGCATCGACTTTTATGGACTGGCGAAAGAAGACGCCACCTGGTGCCGTTTTCTTGCTTCTCACCCGTCTACGTATCGTGCTGTTTCTGAAATCAAGGAGGTGTCCCCATTGCAGACGGACCCCAGACCAGACCAGACCAGACCAGCACGCACCTTTTGCGCTATGAAGCAAGTAATGTGCACGATTCAGGCAGATCCCGGACAGACCGCGACCAACAAATGCACCAGCTTCGCCGCTGTTGCAACGACCGGCCCATTGGGTTTTTTTCCCAAAAGTCCGGTGTCCAGACTGCCACCGAAAGATGCGGTAACACGGTGGCCGGAAACCATTGCCTTCATCGCGAGCCCAGAGTTAACGCCCAGGATGGGATGAATCTTGAAAAACAAGTCCGGGAGCAACCCAGCCATGCGCCCGATCCATCGCCAGGCAACCAGCAGCCCTGCAATGCCAGAGAAACCGCCAAAAGCGGCAACCTTAAAGGCCTGGTGCATTGCTCCTAGCATAAAAAACCTTGAACCCTACAAAAAGCGGTCTCAGCACTCGCGCACCTTTCTTGCAAGGCTGCACATCCTCAGGGCACACGCCCTACGCGCCTGGGACCTGAGGGTGAGGACATTCCACCCGCGAAACGGACTGGCGAGACAAGCGTTGGAAGGCAAAACAAGCGTGCTCTTGCCGGGCATGGGGGGACTCACAGGCGCGGCTGGAAGTCCCTTGATGCTTCTGCCAGTTGCAAGACAAGCGCGTCAAGCAGACAGGAAAAGGCCAAACAGCGTGTCAGGGCCGGTTTCAGTAAGGGCATCAGTCCCAAAGAAGGGTATGGGAAGGCGAAGTTCCAAAAAGAAACCGGGACAGGCGTGTCCCTGAGCGTGGGTTTAAGGCAGGGAGAAAAAAAAGAGGCAGCGGACAATCCGGCACAGCCTGACAAGCATGCAAATGTCCCCTTCCATGAAATTCTGAAAATCGGAATAAGGGTACCGCCACATTCCTCACGAACAATGGTCCCGTTCTGGAGGACATGGTCTTTCGGAAAGTGGAAATAGGCTAGGGGTCTCGACACGGGACATCCCCATTTGGATGGGAAAATCACCAAGCACTGCCTCTTTCGCACGCAGCTAAGGATACCCTCGGCCTGGATTCCCGATCAGATCCAAAAAAGGGCAAACCCCCCAACTATCCCTCTACACGGACCCCATGCACAAAGGCTCCCTGAAAACAACGCGCATCTCTCGAAAGGGCGGACAACTAGATTTGGGGTACCCAGGCAAGTCCAATGGACAAAGTACCCCCCAGCCCAAGTCCTGAACGCAAAAATGGCCAGTCGCCAGCTGGGTAATCCGTGCCTTGGACCGCAACATGACGTGCTGACTGCTGAAAGTGTCACGCTGAGGTGCCCGCCGGAAGAGTTCACAAGTGAGCGCTGTTTAAAAGTTTAACGCTGCAGGTTTTGCTGGGTTGCGGTAACCATACCAGGGATAGCGACAGCTACGTGCCTTGCTTGAAGGCAAAGGACGATTGGCCTTCCTCTTTGGACCAGTTGTCCCATGGACTGCAAGTCGGACCACCAACTTTGGAAGACTCGCAGGCCCTGGCCAGCATTGTCGTGGTGGACACGCCGCGCCGTGGTAACTGTGCGGTTCGCTTGCCTAACATCCCCGTACGGCTACGAGGGCCCCCAGGCTTTCTGACTGGCAGTCAAGAGGTACGGGTGGCTCCTTTCAACATGCAGTCACTTGAGATCCGTGAAGCGGCCTGTCAGCCATGGAGAGGCTTTCCAGGAGCCAGCGAAATTGGACGCGTACACGTCGGCAGAGGCCTTGTCTACACCAGACGCGGCAGGCACCTCTTGCAGTTCAGACGCTCGAGCCGTTGCAGGACATGCCTTGGCTAAGCTCTCAACTCGGGGGGAAGCGAGAGTTGGACTGCATTACCGAACAGGATGGGCCTCCAGGACACAAGGGTGCAGCAAGCCGCAGGCAAGGAACATCCCGCTGAACCCCCTTTTTTGCAGGCGCAGGCAGCGCGGGCTTGGGTGACGGCACGGCCTCCATACGACTGCGGTGGATCCTCCTTTTCTCTCCCGTCCAGCAGACACATGACGATGTGTCCTCAGTCCCGGATATTGAAATCTGGGTTAATCCAGAGTTTGCAGACCGACTGCAGCAGCAGCCTCGGGAAGGAGGGCAGTTGGAAGCTGGTGACGACACCCACCAGCGCAGGCCGCAGAGTGAAGCCGTGGAGGCCGCGGAGGCCGTGCAGGCCGCACAGACCGTGCATGCGGAGGCCTGCGAGGACCACGCAGCAAGCCACCAGGCCGCGCGAGGCGCGCAGCCGCCCAAGACACGCAGGCGGAACAACTTTGCAGTCATACTCAGGCGTGTCATGCAAGTGTTCTCTTTCTTACTACACTTCATGTCGCGCAGGCGTGCCACAGCACTAGCAGGAGCAGGCGCTGTACCCAACAAAGTCAGTTGACAACAGTCTCTCCGTTGCCAAAGGAGAGCCGTACTTAAGACTGATCAGGCAAACTTATTGCCGGATTTGACCAGGGCGAAGCAACAAGCAAGTTCCAAACATAGGACCTTCGTTGCGACAACCAATCATGGACAGGGTCAGCGAGCATCCGCAGCTCCTACTTGTAAACGCTGTGGTTTGCATGGCCTCATCGCAAACAGTGGACACCTTGTTCCCTTTCCAAGTTGGGACATGCGTCATTTTTGAGTGCACAATCCTCATTTTTCTTTGGACATGTTTCAGGGCATTGCAGCCTTTGTGGTCTGCTTGTCAGACTGGCTTGTGGGGGTGGTCGGACTGGCTTGTTAAATTTTCAAGTGGTCGAAATGACTTGTGAGGAGTCGGATTGACTTGTGGCTGTCAGACTGCCTTGTGAGAGCGGTTGGACTGGCTTGTGCCTCTGGTCGGATTGGGTTGTAAGAGTGGTCGGATTGGCTTGTCGGTGTCGGACTGGCTTGTTGGGGTGGTTGGATTGGCTTGTTCACCGCCGCTAGCCCCGAAAGCGTCAGGCTGGCTTGTGCCCGGGAAAGCGTGGAAACCCCAAACCCTAAGAAGGAACAGCCGCAGGCAAACAGCTGAAAAACATTAAACAACGCAAAATTGCAACGAATTGACCGAAAATCTCGGTCAAAGAAACGCTTGGGACACCTCAGCCACATGACGAGACCTGAGTCAACCTTGCCCCTTTCATGAACCAACCTTGCCCATTCATGAACCATTGATGAATCACCCGGTTCCATTCATGAGCCATTGATGAATCACCCGGTTCCATTGACTCAAACTTGCCAAGAACCGTGTCCTCTCGGGAACCGCTTTTGCGCACTTTTCGGCCCCAAAGAGAGCGGTGACGAAGCGGTGACAAGCGGTGACATGCTCGGCGGGCTGGAATTCGCCGCTTTTCCGGGCCGAAAGCGGAAAACTGACGTCTGGAGCCCGCTTTCGACCGAAAACCTGCGAATTTGGAGGCTCGGGCATCCCACTTGCAGTCCGACACGAAAAACGGACTCTTCGGACTCGACCGTTTTGAGCGCTTTTTGCACCAAAAACCGGAGCCGGATGGAGCGGTGACATCAGTGGTGACATCAGTGGTGACAAGCTCGGCGGGCTGACGGACCACCTCGGCGGGCTGTCGGACTCCGAGCCTGGACCTCGGCGGGCTGACGGGCCGCGAAAAACCCTGCGGAGAAGGAGCTCGGGAACTGGGCCCGATTTTACGCACTTTTGCACCCAAAAAGCGAGTGGTGACAAAGCGGTGACAAGCGGTGACGAGTTCAGCGGGCTGGAATTCGCAGGCTTTTCAGGGCAGAAAACGGAATTCGGAGCACGGCGAACGTCTGGAGCCGGTTTTCGGCGGAAAACGAGCGAACTTGGAGGCTCAGGCACCACTTTGGACGTCTGACACGAAAAAACGAACTTTTCGGGATTTCGGAAAGTTGGCCGTTTTGAGCACTTTTTCGACCGAAACGGAGCCGAAAAGCAGTGGTGACATCAGTGGTGACGAAGGATTTTTTGGCCGCAAAATGGCCATTTGGGCAGCTTTTTGGCCCAAAAAGCCCCAATTAATAGGGGACTATAAGCCTTTGTTCCTTACTACTCCGAGCGGGCACCCGGTGCCGAGCGGGCAGCGTAGGAGCGCCAAGCAGGAGCAGGCGTTGTGGGCCACTGTGAAAGTGGCTGTGAAAGTGGAGGCCACTGTGAAAGTGGTTGAGTGGCTCGCCCAACGGCCCCTTAGTACTGGCTTGCCCAACGGTCCCTTAGTACAACGGTCCCTTAGTACTGGCTCGCCCAACGGCCCCTTAGTACTGGCTCGCCCAATGAGTACGGGTTCGCCCAATGAGTACTATGGCTCGCCCAACCTCGTTTGATGGCTCGCCCACCTCGTTTGATGGCTCGCCCAACGGCCCCTTAGTACTGGCTCGCCCAACCTCGTTTGATGGCTCGCCCAACGGCTTCGATACCTAGCGCGCCACATTCCTGCCCGGCATAGAAGCCCGGCCGCACCACCTGCCTGGCATCGAAGCCTCCACCCCGGCCGCGCCACCTGCCCGGCATAGAAGCCTCTAGCCTGCCGAGCCTGCACCACACCGAGGTCGGAATTCCGACTTCGCTCTACACCGAGGTCGGAATTCCGACTTCGGTATTTTGCCCGAAAAACCCATCACCGGGCCAGCGCCGAAGGTCTGTCAGCGACGCCGTCCTCGCAGCATCGCTGACAGTGTGTTTTTTTTCACCATTCACACGCCCAGCCGTCAATTCACCGGGCCAGCGCCGAAGGTCCGGGAGCGATGCTGTCCTCGCAGCATAACTCCCGGAGTGTGTTTTCCCACCATTCACACGCCCAGCCGTCAATCCTGGCGTGGGCACAGGATTGCCCCACTCAATCCTGGCGTGGCTGGCGTGGGCACAGGATTGCCACACTCAATCCTGGCGCGGGCACAGGATTGCCACACTCAATCCTGGCATGGGCACAGGATTGCCCCAGTGTCTCCCAGAAAACTCTGTCAGCGCCCTGCTGTATAGCAGTGCGCTGACAGACTCGCCGCCCGGCTTCCCGCCTTCAAATTTGGCAAGTAACGCAAGGAATGGGGAAGATCAAGCTGTTTCCTACGACAGAGTCTAGCAGTAAGCAGCCCTCTGACCCCGTGGTGCCCCTGGTGCCATGCACGGGCATGTTCCTCGGGCCATCAAAATCGGGCAAAACCGTGGCTCTGATCAGCCTGATTCTGGAGCAGTATCGCGGCGTCTTTGAGAGAATTTACATCTCAGCCCGAGGCGGCGCTGCGGCGCATCATCCAGCAGCAGCGCAAGATCACGGAGGCGTCAAGAAGTTGGAAATGAAGAAACTGTACCAGGCGCTTGTCGTCATCGACGACTTTGCTGACACCGCAACTGCACAAGCCTCACGGCGCCCTGGACACTCTCTTCATCAGGGGCCGGCACATGCAGATCACACCTGGAAGGCTCATCAGCGGGTGAACATGCAACTCCTCTGCTGCTGGAGGCTGCGCAACAGCACGAGCTGGACGGTTTTCCGACTTTGGTATTTTGCCCGAAAAACCCATCACCAGGCCAGCGCCGAAGGTGTGTCAGTGCCGTCCTTGCAGCATCGCTGACATAGTGTTTTTTCACCATTCACACGCCCAGCCGTCAATCCTGGGCTGGGCACAGGATTGCTCTTGTCAATCCTGCTGTGGCAACAGGATTGCTTCGACCATTCCTGTGCTGACAGCAGGATTGCCCCGGTGCATTACAAGCAGCTCGGGCTTGGAACTGTTCTTGCCCGAGCACAGGCTTGTGAGGAGTCGCCCGGCTGTAAAGCTCCCGGGCCTCCGGCACCGTTGACGCTCAGGACGAAGGGCAGGCCGCCGAAGAGTGCGTCTCGCAGCTCCGTGTGAAAGACCAGGTGGTGGCCCCCTCTCGTACCATAGCAGTTCATGCTGCGGCCCGGATCATGCGGATCATACGGCATATGGTGGCGCTTGAGCACTCCGGGTGCGCTACTCTGCCGCGCCTGCCTGGCATAGAAGCCTTGCCGCGCCATCTGCCCGGCATAGAAGCCTCCAGCCTGCCAAGCCCGCCAAGGTTGGGATTCTTCCACCAAGGTCGGGATTCCGACTTCGCTCTACACCGACGCCGTCATTGAGGAAGTCCCTGCACTTGCAGAGCAGCTGCGTTTCTGCAAGGCGAGCTAAAAAACGTCCTGCTGCGCAACAGCTTCTCGGGAAAGTGGGGCTCCTTCGCACAGCAGAGGCCGCTGGCACTGAGCAGCGTGCGGCGTCTGCAGCCACCCTGCAACGTGACCGTGCGGCACCAGGACGCGCTGGCCCTGCCTGGCGCACCAGTGCATCTGCGCTGACCCTCCTTACCTTTTCCCAGGACTCGGCGGGCTGGCGTGTCAGGAGTTCAGACGCGAACTGCGCAGCGACTGCAGCGACAGCTGCAGACTGCGCCGCGCGAAGGCGCGAACACAGAACATAGCACCTCTCTCTTTAGAGGGGGTTTCCCAAATGGATTCTATTCTACCTAAGAGGCTCCTGGCACTCGTCCGTCCAGCATTTGACCTCGTCCTGCGAAGGCTTCAAAGTCTAAAACGCTGTGCAGGCGTGTGGCTGCAAAATAATGACCCCTGATAGCGGTTGGCAAAATGCCCAGCAGCTGCCTTTGTTTCTGCAAGGCGAGCTAAAAAACGTCCTGCTGCGCAACAGCTTCTCGGGAAAGTGGGGCTCCTTCGCACAGCAGGCCGGCACTGAGCAGCGTGCGGCGTCTGCAGGCAACGTGACCGTGCGGCACCAGGACGCGCTGGCCTATCTGGCTGGCTTGGCTTGGCTTTCTGGCTGGCTTTCTGGTTTGGCTTGGCTCTGGCTGGCTTGGCTTGGCTCCTGGCTGGCTTTTGGTTTGGCTTCTGCTGGCTTTCTGGCTGGTTTGGTTGGCTCCTGGCTGGCTTTCTGGCTGGTTTGGCTTGGCTTCCTTTTTTTTTCCCTGCGCAGGCAGCCCGGCGGCCTCTCTGAGCGGCAGAAGGTGCCCGAAGTAGAAGAGCCTGTTCACCCTGCGCCCCAGACCGGGTCTTGCCTCAAGTAGCAGCGGTGCAGGCGGCGAGGTAGTACTCCAGCTTTCCCGAAGAAGGGAGAGTGAAGCACGGCGCGGAGCTAACCACGCAAGTGCTTCAGCTGCATACCAGCCCTTCGCGTCGGTACACAGCGACGCCGCCCGGATTGCCCGGAAAACTCCGTCAGCGTCCTGCTGTGTAGCAGTGCGCTGAGAGACTCGCCGCCCGGCTTCCCGGCTTCAAATTTGGCAAGTAACGCAAAGGAAATTGGGAAGATCAAGCTGTTTCCTACGACAGAGTATAGCAGTAAGCAGCCCTCTGACCCCGTGGTGCCCCTGGTGCCATGCACGGGCATCTTCCTCGGGCCATCAAAATCGGGCAAAACCGTGGCTCTGATCAGCCTGATTCTGGAGCAGTATCGCGGCGTCTTTGAGAGAATTTACGTCTTCAGCCCGAGTGTCAACATAGACGACGGCTGGATCCCCGTCAAGAAGTACATTGAGGAGGACCTGGGGGTGAACACAGAGCGGGAGCAGACGTATTGGGACGAGTGGGACGAGGCGGCGCTGCGGCGCATCATCCAGCAGCAGCGCAAGATCACGGAGGCGTCCAAGAAGTTGGAAATGAAGAAACTGTACCAGGTGCTTGTAGTCATCGACGACTTTGCTGACACGCCGCAGTTGCACAAGCCTCACGGCGCCCTGGACACTCTCTTCATCAGGGGCCGGCACATGCAGATAAGCACCTGGGTGAGCTCGCAGAAGCTGCGGCTCATCAGCGCAGCCGTGCGGGTGAACATGCAGTTCCTCTGCTGCTGGAGGCTGCGCAACCAGCACGAGCTGGACGCCGTCATTGAGGAGCTGAGCGCCCTGCTGCCAAAGGAGCAGCTGTACCGGCTGTATGGCAGGCAACGCGGGAACCCTACAGTTTCCTCTTTGTCTACTACCTGAAGCCGAGGAATGAAATGTTCTACAAGCGCTTTGAAGATTGCACTTGAAAAAGACGCCGATGGGAGCGGCGCTCAGCTTCCTGGGCCAGAAGCTGTTCGCCAGCTCCACGCTGATCAACGCGAAGTGTGAAAACATCTCCTGCTGCACCTCCGTCGCAGCCGTCCAGCCGCCCGTTCCTAAAGAAAAGGATGACCACTATCTACGTGGACAGCCGCAAGAGAGTGGCCGGCTCGGACAGCGACTTTGAGGTAGACCTGGGAGAGTCCCTGCACTTGCAGAGCGATGCCCGGCTCGCCGTCTACAAGATCCGCCTGGCCGACAGCTTTGTCCACGGACCGGGGCCGCTACCTCTACTGGGTTGACGCCGCGCTGGGCACGCTGAACTGGGCGTTGTTGCCCGAGGGCGCGTACACTGGCGCACGGTTGGCCGCCTGGATCAGCTCCAACTTTGCCACCGCCACCTATAGCGAGACCACGAACAGCCTGAGCGTAGCCTACGACGGCAACAGGCTCATTCTGAACGACCTGGAGCTGCGCCTTGCGAGGCAGCGCGACCTTGACGTGACGCAGGCCATGGCCTTCGAGGCGCTGAAGGCCGACGTGGGCCGGCGGTGCAGGCGCCCCGGCCGCGCGCGCCGGGCAAGTCGGTGCAGGCCGACCTCATCGACTTCAGCCAGAACACCCGGGAGAAGACGAAGTGTGGCCTGGTGGTGATGGACGTCTTCACCCGGGAGGCTGCCGTGGAACCTCTGCCGGGCCACCAAGCGCGCCGCGCGGGAGCTGACGGGGGACGACGGGAACTTTGTGGTCACGACAGACCTGGGCAACGAGTTCGCCACGCTGGACCGGGAGCTGCCCGAGGCCGTGCGCCGGACGAAGCGGCCCGAGGACCGCAACGCAACGGCCGTGGTGGACCGGGGCATCCAGACCCTCAAGAAGGACCTGGCCACGAGGGTGGCGCGCAGGGCGGGCAGTGGAGCGACCGCTTTGAGCGGGCGGCCTACAACGCGCGGCCTCACGAGACGGTGTACGGCGCGCCCGAGGACGTGGAGAAGCAGCCGGCCACAGAGTTCAGGGTCCTCCAAGACAACGCCGACAAGTTCCAGCGCAACAAGGACCTCACCGACCGGCGCATGAAGGCGGTGGAGGACGCGGGCGCCTTCCGAGCGCCGACGAAGCCGCAGGGCGGCGGCAACGCAGGCCGGCGGCTGTAAGGCAGCTGGACGACTTCCTGGCGCCTCCGAGGCCCAGGACCATCGACTAGCCTTCTTTGAAAGATTACTGGTTTTTTTGAGGCATTCAGGCCTGCGTTCAGGGAACCTTGATTGGACCCCTTTTGGCGCAAAGCTGGCGTGGCTTCTATGCCGGGCAGGCGGCGCGGCAGGGTGGCGCGCCCGAAGTGCCAAGCCGCCGCCGTATGACCGTATGATCCGTATGATCCGTATGATTCGTATGATTCGGCGGGCTGGCGTGGCTTTGATGCCGGGCCATTGTTGACTCATGTAGGACGCATGTAGGACCATGTAGGACGGCAGGAGGCTCGGTTCCAGCCTGGGCCCACGTAGATAATAACAAGGCAGCCTGCAGTTGTCCAAGTTCCTTGTCCAAGTTCGGCGGGGGAACTTGGACAAGTGGCTCTGCAAGAGGAAAACACGTGATAAAATTTGTCCAAGTTCCTTGTCCAAGTTCTTGTCCAAGTTCAGGTTCCTCCCCCGGAGGAGAATTCTCTTACCCTAATATTTTCTTCTTCTGGTTGTCTTGTTATTAAGAATAGAATAAGTATCCGAGCAGGACCGCCCCGATTCCAGCCTGGGCCCACGTAGACAATAACAAGGCAGCCAGCAGTTGTCCAAGTTCCTTGTCCAAGTTCGGCGGGGGAACTTGGACAAGTGGCTTTGCAAGAGGAAATCACGTGATAAAATTTGTCCAAGTTCCTTGTCCAAGTTCTTGTCCAAGTTCAGGTTCCTCCCCCGGGAGGAGAATTCTCTTACCCTAATATTTTCTTCTTCTGGTTGTCTTGTTATTAAAAAG
>CAUJNA010001933.1:0-50347 GCA_963377175.1 Effrenium voratum | reverse complement strand
GAGCATCACCGGCGCGGCCAGCGTGGGCCTGTTGAGCTCCGCCACCGGAATCACCGGCAGTACACTCACCATCAACAACACGGCCAACGCCGGGAACTTCACCACGGTGGGCGACGTGTCCCCGGGGACATTGACGGCCTCGGGCGCAGCAACCGCGGCGAGCTTCGCAGCCACCGGGGCGCTCACGGGCGCCACGCTGACCATCACCGGGGCGGCCTCCACGGGCCCGCTGGACTGCGAGAGCCTGGACTGCACCTTCACGGCCACGAGCGGCGGAGTGTCGACGGGCAGCGTGGTGTGCGGCGACGTGACGTGCTCGGGCACGGTCTCCGCGCCGCAGCTCTTCGCCTCCAACACGCTCACCGTGACCAACACCTCCGACTTCTCGGACGATCTCTTCCTGACGAAGAACTGGGCGGGCTGGAGCAAGCTGCAAGTGTCCAACAACAGCGCGGCTCCCGACAGCGGCCCGGAGCTGCGGCTGCTGGGCAACCAGAGCGCGAGGGTCTTCCTGGAGCGGGACGGCGGGGCGCACCAGTGCGAGCTGATCATGATCAAAGACGAGGCGCTGGTGCAGACGAAGAGCCTCTCGACGCAGCTGTCCCTGACCACGAACCAGAGGAACCCCGGCTGCCTCGTGATCGCAGGCAACACGGGCAACGTGGTCTGCAACACGAGCTTCACGAATTTGTCGGACAGCAGGGTGAAGACGGAGATGGCAGAGGCCGACGTGGCAGAGCTCCAGCAGCTCTTTGACTCCGTGGAGGCCAAGCAGTACAAGCGCCCGGACATGAACGAGGACCTGAGGCTGGGATTCGCCTCAAACGACTTCGCAGGAACAAAGTGGAAGAATTTGACGGGCACCGCCCGGTGGAGCGACGGCACCGAGATGATCACCCTCGACTACTCTCACCTCACCAGCGTGCTGTGGGGAGTGTGCAAGGGCCTCCAGACTCGCGTTGCGGCGATTGAAAAGGGGAAGAAATCCAAGACGTGATGGAAGCTCTCAGGAATGAACTCTGCACCTCTGAGCAACACAGATGAAAAAGGGCGTGCTTGAACTCTCAGACCCGCTCCGCGAGCTCAGTCGTAGCTGCCTGCGCGATCTCGTCGCACAGAACTGCCGGAATGCTGTAGAGCAGTTCGCGGGATTGCCCGCAGACACGCTCGTAGTGATTTCCCAGGAGCCGTGGCCCCCGCTGCGCTGCTCTACGATGCCTTCCGTCTACCCACGCATCGCAACGATTCCCAGGCTTACAACGCTTGCGAGAGGGCCTCCATAGCATGTTGGTCCACAGACGCGTCTGCTTGCGATAGGGAGTACCATACTGACAGTATGTGACGTCCAACCAGGGCAGATGTTCCATGAATGAACGGGTCTTTAGGAGACCAGTAGCAGGGTTCTCGATCGCCCACATGACTGGCTATGATTTCGATGGTTCGAAGGACAAGCGCATCGCCTTCGAGAAGTCGGCGAGGTCTCGTAGTCAGTGCTCTAGAATACTCGGTGCAAACGGGCGATGCCCAGATGAATTGAAACCGGGCGAAAAGGTAGCGCGAAAATCCCACAGAAAAATGTCGCAGCGAATGTCGGGTTGGAACTTCGATTCAAGGTCTAAGGAAGTCACCTCCCACCCGGCTGCTCGGAAAGCGCGACCGATCGAAGCTGTCCCGCTGAACAATTCCAACACCCTCGGCATCGCTTTCCCTAAAGAGTTGTGCTACAACCCTCGCCAGCGCAACGCGAAGAGCAGCTTGTATGTGCGCGCTCAGCTGGCCTAGCTTGTTTTGCACGATTTTGCACGGATTTGCATGGATTTCGACATTATTTTTCTTGATTTTCGCATGACATGGTTTTGCATGGATTTCGACATGATTTTGCTTGATTTTCGCATGACATGGTCTTGCATGGATTTTGACATGATTTTGTTTGATTTTTGCATGACATGGTTTTACATGATTCTGCTTGGAATCGGCATGCGCTTCACCCCCGCAACACGTCCCCCCTGAGTTTTTCCTGTCAGGCCGCCGTGCGTGTGAGGTCATCCTGGTGAAGAAGCACAACTCCGAGTCTGTCGCTGGGAGGCGGGATTTTTTTTTTGCATTTTGCCGAGCAGGCACTGTAGGAGTGCCGAGCAGGCACTTTAGGAGTGCCGAGCAGGCACTTTAGGAGTGCCGAGCAGGCACTGTAGGGCGTACCGAGCAGGCACTGTAGGGCGTGCCGAGCAGGCACTGTAGGGCGTGCCGAGCAGGCACTGTAGGGCGTGCCGAGCAGGCACTGTAGGGCGTGCCGAGCAGGCACTGTAGGGCGTGCCGAGCAGGCACTGTAGGGCGTGCCGAGCAGGCACTGTAGGGCGTGCCGAGCAGGCAGGTAGGATTAGTACTGGATCGCCCAACGAGCCTTAGTAGACCGCTCATGTGAGTCATCGTTTGGCCCCGGGTTTGGCTTAGTACTGGTCTGCCCAACGGGTCTGGAGGGGTTTCAGATTTTTTTCAATGGTCTGCCCAACGGGTCTGGAGGGGTTTCGGATTTTTTTTCAGTGGTCTGCCCAACGGGTCTGGAGGGGTTTCAGATTTTTTTCAATGGTCTGCCCAACGGGTCTGGAGGGGTTTCGGATTTTTTTTCAGTGGTCTGCCCAACGGGGAAACTGATGGATCACGACCGTAAACTGATGAATCACGACCGAAACTGATGGATCACGACCGAAACTGATGAATCACGACCGAAACTGATGGATCACGACCGTAAACTGATGAATCACGACCGAAACTGATGGATCACGACCGTAAACTGATGAATCACGACCAAAACTGATGGATCACGACCGGAAACTGACGAAACACGACCGAAACTGACGGAACACGACCGGAAACTGCCGGGACGCTACCGGAACAAGACCGTTAAACGCGAAAAATCGAAAGCCTGCTCTGGAGGGGTTTCGGATTTTTTTTTCAGTGGTCTGCCCAACGGGCCCGAGATTCGTTTTTTAAGTACTGCCTCGCCCAACGGGTCTGGAGGGGTTTCGGATTTGTTTTTCAAGTACTGGTCTGCCCAACGGGCCCGAGATTCGTTTTTTTAAGTTACTGGTTTGCCCAACACGAGCCGTGATTTCGTTTTTTTAATGTTTGGTTCGCACAACGGGTTCATGGATGGGGGTTTCGATGTTTTTTCAGTGGTCTGCTCAACGGGCCCGAGATTGTTTTTTATTTTTTTTTTAAGTACTGCTTCGCCCAACGGGTGCGGGGGGGGTTCGTTTTTAAGTACTGGTCTGCCCAACGTGCCTGGGGGGTTTCGTTTTTTTAAGTACTGGTTCGCCCAACGGGTACGGGGGGTTCGGTTTTTTTAAGTACTGGTCTGCCCAACGTGCCTGGGGGGTTTCGTTTTTTTTCAAGGTCTGAACGGGCCCGAGATTCGTTTTTTTTAAGTACGGCCTCGCCCAACGGGTCTGGAGGGGTTTCGGATTTGTTTTTTCAGTGGTCTGCCCAACGGGCCCGAGATTCGTTTTTTTAAGTACTGGTCTGCCCAACACGGCCGAGATTCGTTTTTTTAAGTACTGGTTCGCCCAACGGGTCTGGAGGGGTTTCGGATTTTTTTCAAGTACTGGTTCGCCCAACGGGTCTGGAGGGGTTTCGGATTTTTTTTTAGTGGTCTGCCCAACGGGCCCGAGATTCGTTTTTTAAGTACTGCCTCGCCCAACGGGTCTGGAGGGGTTTCGTATTTTTTTCAAGTACTGGTCTGCCCAACGGGTCCGAGATTCGTTTTTTAAGTACTGGTCTGCCCAACACGGCCGAGATTCGTTTTTTTAAGTACTGGTTCGCCCAACGGGTCTGGAGGGGTTTCGTTTGTTTTTTCAAGTACAGGTTCGCCCAACGGGTCTGGAGGGGTTTCGGATTTTTTTCAAGTACTGGTTCGCCCAACGGGTCTGGAGGGGTTTCGGATTTTTTTTAGTGGTCTGCCCAACGGGCCCGGGATTTGTTTTTTAAGTACTGCCTCGCCCAACGGGTCTGGAGGGGTTTGGTTTTGTTTTTCAAGTTACTGGTCTGCCAAGGGCCCGAGATTTCGTTTTTTTTTTTTAAGTAATGGTCTGCCCAAACACGGTCGAGATTCGTTTTTTAAGTACTGGTTCGCCCAACGGGTCTGGAGGGGTTTCGGATTTTTTTCAAGTACTGGTTCGCCCAACGGGTCTGGAGGGGTTTCGGATTTTTTTTCAAGTACTGGTTCGCCCAACGGGTCTGGAGGGGTTTCGGATTTTTTTGAGTACTGGTCTCCAAAGGGCCCGGCATTTTTGGCTTAGTACTGGTCTGCCCATTGTTTTTACTCGATCCATTTTTGACCATCGCAAAGAAAACAACGAGGACTCCAAACCAAATTTCCGAGCGGAACATATGATCATGAACTCATTTGAGGGATCATTTCAGGGTTATTTTCCTTGAACAGGGCAAATCCCACCAAATTACATTTCCTGTCTTATGCAGTTTTCTGCAAAAGGCCGTTTCCAACAGCAGGAAGATGAACCTAGATTTTCAGCGATTCGCCCAACCTCGTTTTTTGCTCCGTTTTTTTTCTTTTTCGGAGCTATCCCTTCAACTTCTTTTAGGCTGACCACAGCTAGCCGAAGGTTGAGACAGTTGAGACAGATGGCTGGATTTCTTTGGCTTAATGCTCTTCTCCTACAAGGGAGCACGAATAGATTCCTAACATTAAGCACGTTTTGACATCCCACACAGCATGACATGTCATGATGTCATGTTTCAGTGACAGTAGCGGAGTAGCAAAGATGTGCCGGGCAAGCGATGGCGTGTATTTCGCTATGCTGTGTGTCTAGCCTTGCCGTGCACTCAGCAATGCGAGAGACTGAAGCTGAGTCGTTGACAACGCGTTTCAGATCAAAAGGTGCTTTTGACAAACGCTGCAACCTCAGATCGTCGTAGGTCTGGATGTTTAGTTTATCACATCACTTGTCTACCACGTGACTTGATTACCTCCATAGCAGTGTGAGTCTGTCAGCTGAGAAACCTTGCCTGTTCAAGAAAAACTGTCAAAGGGGAGTGTTTTTTCTCAGAACTTACCCCCGCCCCCAAAATCGAGGGAGTTTGTGAGAATCCCGGAATCAATGATTAAAGAGATGGATGTGAATCGGATTACTTGCGAGGTACACCTTCGCTGGGCAGGTTCGCAAGAAAGCCCTGAACTTAGAACTTGTGAGCCTCGCTAGCCTTGTGCTTTTCCATTTTGAGCAGTTTTGCAGATTTGAGTGTCCAGTTTCACAGCTTTTTGCAACCCATGAAATCAGGAAAACAAAGCGGAAGATGAACTGTCCATCGCAGCGTCCAAGATCAATCTATTCAGTCAGAAGGAGAGCTTCGCGCGTGACACAAACTCACCTCACACATTTCCATGTCTCAGCTTGATTCTGCAGGAATGGTGCGGGGGCAGAGAAGATGAAGCTTCGCGGAGACAGAAGGAGAGCTTTACGTATCAACAACACAAATCCATTTTATCCTGGCCCCCTCTCGTACCATAGTAGTTCATGCTGCGGCCGGGGAAAATGTAAGGAGGGTCAGCGTAGATGCACTGGTGCGCCGGGCAGGGCAGCGCCCGCAGGTAGGCCAGTGCATCCTGGCGCCGCACGGTCACGTTGCAGGGTGGCTGCTGGAGACGCCGCACGCTGCTCAGTGCCAGCGGCCGCTGCTGTGCGAAGGAGCCCCACTTTCCCGAGAAGCTGTTGCGCAGCAGGACGTACGCGCAGGCGGCCCGGCGCCCGGCACGGCCTCTCAGCGCGCCCGGCAGGAGGCGCCCCTTACAATGTCTCAACTTGACTTTGCAGGAATGGAGAAATTGCCGTCAATCACAGCAAATTCAAGTCGAGCACTCAGATCCGAAGCCTTTCTGCTTTGGGTAGTGTCGTCTGGCGGGAGGGTTGAACCATCAGTGACATGTGACGATGCGTGCAGTTGGTCAGACATGATGAATTTCCGATAGCGTTTTGGAGAAAAGATCTGCCTAGCGTGATAAAGACTGACCGGAGCAGCATGTCGGATCGCGCTGAGAAGCTGGTGGAGGTGTTGACGGCTCTGTCAATGGCTGAGGCCTTGCCGCGCGGCACGGTGAAGGAAGATGTGATAAAGACCCGAGCACATGTCGAACTGTCTCGCGAGACTCTTGGCAGACTGCTCAAGGACATGCGGTCGGAGCTGTTCGACGTACAGAGCCTGCCGAACGAGCCGTTTACCGACTTTCTCAAGGAGTTCACCTTGGATCAGCTTAAGAGCAAAGACTTTTGGGAGACTGTCCGGAGCCAACGGTTCCCCAAAGTTTTGCATCAGCTTCAGCAACGGCATTACAACTTGAGCAAGAGGTTGGACGAACAGACGCCCTTGGTTGATCTCGTGGACAAGGCCTTACAGGAAGCTAGCGAGTGCAACGACAAGACGCCTCCGGAGGTCACGCTGAAGGCCCTGAATACTCTCGACGAGATGAATAACATTTGCACCCACCAGATCCGGAACGATAAGAATACTGACAGCAACGCCCGCGATGCTTTGCTGCTGAAGCAGGGGGAGATCGCCAAGACGCGTCCAGCGCTGCATGCTTTGCTCCAGGTAGCTGCAGGATCTGAGTCCGCAGCGACCGCAGTGGATCAGAACGCTTTTCTGGACGAGATCGAAGCTGGTTTGAAAAAGAGCAGATTCGATCGAAAGCCCCTTTGCAGAGAGGATTGCGAGCGCTTCCACATCTACCTTAGCGAGGTGCTCTCCGATCCTGAGTATGACTCCAAGGACCGAGCTCGTCCGCTCTTGAAGTCCATCAATGCGCGGCTGAAGCGGATCGAGAACAAGAGTGCCGCCGTCGGTGAGGTGAAGCATGATGCGGGATCGCCCAAGCTCCCTGAGCAAGCGAAGAAGTCTTCTTCGAAGAAGCGAGCTGCTGCAGAGATGACCACGGAGGAGAAGAAGGACGTGCGGCGAAAGCTGCAGAGGCGGTGGCGCAACGCCAAAAGTCTGGAGAAGAAGACTGAGCTGGACACAGAGATTCGTGCGTTGGACGTTGAGATCGCAGGCTTGAAGATCAGCGAGGCTTTGCCAGGTATGAGGCTAGCTCACGCCAAGACCGAACAGGCCTTGTCATCAGCCAGCAAGGCTCTCGCTGCGGTGCAGGACATTGTGACAGATCTTGAGAACTCTCGCATTTTGCAGAGTCACAGCATGAACACGCTGGAGAATTAGATTGACGACACGTACTGTGAGTACAGCCTAATCACAGTCGAGTTGCTACAGAACAGTCGCATTTGCCAGAGCCGAACAGTCGCATTTGCCAGAGCCGAAAACAAATCCTCCCCCCCCCATCATTTGCAAGGTTAAAAGGTCAGCTCGTGAGTTTCTGCGTCGTGTGAGAGTTTGTTGAATGCCCATCAGGTGCACCTTCTCCAGATGCTTTGCGAGGCGCATTCTTGCGAAGTCAAAAGGTCAGCTCGAGAGTTTGTCGAATGTCCGTCAGGCGCACCTTCTCAAGATGCACCTTCTCAAGATGCTTTGCGAGGCTCGTTCTAGCGAGGTTAAATGGTCAGCTCATGAGTTTCTGTGTTATGTGAGAGTTTGTCGAAAGTCTGCTAGGTGCACCTTCTCAAGATACTTTACGAGGCGCATTCTTGCAGCTACCTTTGGTCCTTTGAGTGCGTTGCGCAAGTCAGTTTTTTTTTGATTTGCGGTGGTCGGACAAGTGTGACTCAGCCATTTTGATTAAAAAAAGTGGATCAAAGTAAATGATGACAGACCAGCCTTCATTTTGGACGCGCCATTATGAGATTACCGCTGATGCAGCTGACCTGAGTACTGATCTCACCCCTCTGCTCACTGCTTTGGCTCCATCGTTCCAGGATTTGCTTGCGGTGCAATTACCATTTCACGTGAAAGCCATCGTGACATACAGGATTTCGAGGACAGTGAGGTTGACTGATGATGATGATGAGCTAGTGGAGGAGGAGAGTCAGCATTTTGCTCACACACCTCCATGGGTTGTCCACCCAACCTTCAGCGTGGAAGAGCGGATCAGAGTTATGAGCGAAGAGCTTCTATACTTGAGCGAGCAGCTTCTCGATTCTGCGATGTTCTGGAGCAGCGAGTGGGCCATCAAGGGTGTGGAGAGACTTCAGTTGAAACTCTCTGCTTCGCCAGAAGGATTGCGCTTGCCGGCTCCGGCGGTGGGGAGGAGTGGAGGTACTTGGGAACCTTTGCCGGATGAGTTGAAGGGGCAGGGAAGCAGAGGGATTTGGAACCCCAAGAATCAAGACGAGCGTTGCTTCGAGTGGTGTGTTCGAGGTTTCCTACTAGGATTGTGCGAGGTGAATAGCGCCACACGGGAGAAAGCGACCCGCATCAACTGCAACTTCTTTTTCGACGCGAAGCGTTCTCTGAAGGTGGTGGAAGCAGATTTTAGAGACTTGCCAACTCCAACTTCTTTGCTGGACATCTCTAGCTTTGAAGAGCGGAACGCGGGGAGGCTTGCGATCGTGGTGTGGAAGTGGATGCACATCGAGTGGGAAGGAGCAACATTCTTTGAGGAGACTGTCGTGCGCACGCCCACTGTGCATGCTCGACAGAACGCTCTACACGTGATCAACCTTTTGCAGCTGGAGGGCGGTCACTACTGCTTACTTCACAACATGGACGCCTTCAGGAGTCACAAAGGCTCAAAGCTTCAGGAAAGTCAGCGAGCCTTCACCCAGAATCACCGCTGCGTCCGTTGCAGTCAACCATTCAAAAACAAAGAGGCTCTCAAGCGACATGCAACTTCCGGTTCCTGCGGTATGGTGATCGCTGAGAGGAGCTCAGGCTTTTGCATGCCGAAGGGCGACGAGACGCTTTTGAAACACAAGCCTGGGAGTTCTGCCGAGCTACACCCAGTCTTTGTTGCAGCGGATCTCGAGGTCTTCACCACTCCAAATCCTCACACGCTTGGCAGTGTGAAGGCGGTTCAGAACTGGGTTGCTTCGGCTGGTTTCGCTGTGAAGTTTGGAGGTGGCTACGTTCCTCCTGCAGAACTGCAAGGCGGAATCGAGCATTGCGAAGGCTCAGATGACAGGAGCGTGCTTGAGCGATTCCTCGCCAAACAGTTCTGTCTAGCCAAGAATTATCTCCGGTGGCGTTGGAAGGTTTCCAACAAACCTTGGAGAATGACTGCGAAAGACTGGCGGGAGTACAATGCGCAGGATCAATGCAGGGAATGTGGAGTAGCCTTAATCCCCAATGACAACAAGGTCCGGCACCATGATCACGGCACAAGTCAGTTTCAAGCTGCTCTGTGCAGGGACTGCAATACAAAGATTCGCCTCCCAACGACGGTCCCAGTGTTTTTTCACAACGGAGGAGGTTATGATTTTCATTTCCTTCTCAAGGCGATCAGTCGTTTGGTGGAGCGGGAGCCTTGCGAGGCCGAAAACGAGTCGGAGGAGGAGGAGGAGGAGCCGTTGGAGGATGTTCGGTGGGTGCGTGAAGGTACTGATCCAGAAGCTCTGCGCAATCAGTATGAAGAGAAGCTTAGAATGATTGGCGACTACAAGCGGATGGCCTTTTCAGTTCTAGTTAAGAGCGGAGAGCGTTGCCTCTCTTTCCGGCTTGGACCTCTGCAGTTCTTGGACAGCGCCAACTTCGTGAAGGAATCCTTGGACACCATGATCGAAACTCGCAAGAAGAAGAGCAAGAAGAGTATGGAAGAGACCTTTCCAGCGGTTGCCGCTCGCCATCCTGAGCTCCAGGGAGTTTCAGCAGAGAGGAAGGATGAAGTTTGGACTGCTCTCATGCGAAAGCTGCCTATGCCGTTTGAGCAGTTTCAAGGACCACAAGCATGGCTCAGGGAAGCTGTCTGGGAGCAAGAAGCCTATGACAGCGCCCTCAAGAATGAGAAGTGCTGCGATGCCACCTACGAAAGCTTGAAGTTGACGCGCGACCTCATGTGCTGGACCACTTTTAAGCAGTTCCACGATTGCTACTTGCATATGGACTGCCTGGCGCTTCTGGACATGCTGTCAGCGCTTCGGAGCGAGTTCTTTGGCTTTTTTCACCTTGACCTGGTGCAGTATGTGACACTTCCAGGAGCTTCTTGGCACGCTCTCCTGCGAAGTCTCAAGCAGCCGATCTCCTTGCCCGAAACTGCCGAGGTCTACTCGACTTTGCGGAAAGGCATCATGGGGGGGTTGTCGGCGGTGATGCAGCCATACGCGAGAGCGAATCACAAGGAGATCCCTACCTTCCAGCCTTCCAAGTGGCCTTCGTACTTGTTCTACTTTGACGTGAACAGCATGTATCCTGCTTGTATGTGTGAGCCTATGCCAACGGGAAGAGCCGTACCTGTGACCTTGCCCGAGGATCCCAGCAGCAGATTGGTTTGGCTCCACAACCTTTTGGATAAGGGCTCAGATCCTCAAAGCTGCACTTTACTGGTGTTGGATTTTGATTTCCCTGAAGATCTTCATGATGGTCTGGACTTCGCTCCACCTTGCCGCATGAGAGTGTGCCGGGAAGATCTTGGACCCTACAACAAGAGGTTAGCTCCGGAGCGGTTGCCAAAGACCCGCAAGTTGGTACCGTACCTGGGGATGCATGAACGGGAAGCTGTCGACTCAGAGCGTTTACGCTTCATGCGCAATGAGCTGGGAGCACGAGTGTGGAGATTGCATGAGGCAATCACCTTCATGCGCAGTCCTATCTTACAGCCATTCATGGAGAAGATCTACGAGAAACGGAGTGTTCTGAAGACTGAAGGTCATGCTGACGGAGAGCAGACGCTGAAGCTGGTCATGAACTCCATATATGGCAAGACTGTTCAGGATTGCAGTCGCTTCAAGAACACTTCAGTCTACACCAACGTGAATGCTTTCCAGAAGGCGCAAGCCAATTCGAGGATGGTGGACTACGACTTTTTTGTCTCAGACGACACTTTTCTTGGCTACGTGCACACCATAGGTCGAAAGCCCAAACTCCTGAACAGCCCCATCCAGATTGGATGGCGAACGCTCGAGTTAGCTCGGCTGATGCTCATGAGGTACTACTACAGCGCTTTCAAACCCTGTTTTCCCTTGAGTAGAGCGCTGGGCACAGATACTGACAGCTTGATTTTGCAGATCTGGTGCCGTCCTGGGGAGGATCCAAGACAGATTCTTGCACAAGCCAATCTCCACTTGCCTCACGCAAAATTCGATCTGCTGGGAGACTGTAAGGACGTCGCGGAGTATCTGGGCAAGTTTGATTCTGAAGAGAGGCAGGAGCTGCTCCGACTTCAGAAGCGTCTTGGAGCCTTCGGTGATGAGAGCTTTCCCGGTGTGATGTTGGAGTGGGTGGGTCTGTGCGCCAAGCAGTACAGCAAGGTCGTGTTTCACAGCAAGAACTCACAGCTGAAGGAGGACCACCGTTGCAAGGGAGTGCCGCTAAGGCACATGAAGGCTTCGCACGAGCTGTACCTGAAGGTTCAGCAAGATGGCTTGGGGAACGAGGTGAGCTTTCCAACACTCACCTCAGCTGGGCACAAGATTTTCCTTGAGTGGAAGAGGAAGAAAGCCCTGTGTCCGCTGAATGACAAGGTGTATCAATTGTCGAATCGCTACTGTCGACCTCATGGACACTGCCACAACCTCTACTGGCCACTGCTTTACCGACTGGATGACAGGATGAGTCTTGTACAGAATATCCTCAGTTTTTTGGCTGAACCGCCTGCTCAACATGCAGAGTGGGGAAGTCCCATCCGGAAGATCATGAATGATCAGCGCTGGATGTTATCGCGCAAACGCGCTCGCTCATGTCAGGATGCTTGATCTTTGACATCATGCATGCATGCACGTAACAGAACAGAGATCGGTCATCGCTACACGCAGCGATTGACCCTTTACAGCAGTGCCCGTCAGAGGCTATAGACGACCGACTGGAAGTTGCAAAGACTAGCTTGCTCAGTTGTATGTTGCGGGAGAGCATTTCTTGATTGATGCCCAAGCTGACTGGACAGGTCAGTCCTGAACTCTTTTTTTTTCTCTTGGATAGTTGTGTGAGTGTTCGACGTGCTGGAGTGCATGTATTTGTTTGATACCCAATCCGACTGGACAGGTCGTCATCGCTACGGCGTCAGTCCTGAGCTCATTTTTGATCGCGTTTTTTAGACAATTGGTGGTGCTCGATCGCGCGCTGGTGGTAGGCGAGGTCTCCTTCGCACTGGCTGGAATGCTCCCCTAGCTCCATCATCCTCCCTCACCTTCTGCAAATCCCTGACTTGAACTTTTCCTGTCCATCCTTCCAATGTGAACATGGGTCCCATGTCAGTTTGTTCAACGGTTGCGACTCTGTAGGACCTTTCACTCCACGCTGACTCTGTAACCCTATAGGCTCCCCGCTGCACTACCGGCTTGTTCCGCACGCGAACGTAGTCACCCACGCGGATTTCTGGACGTTTAGGCGCATTGTGCTTGGCTGCGAGTTCCATGTTACGCCTCGCTTCCCGAGCCTTATTGGAATCGTTGTAGGCTTCGTTTGGAACAACTTTGGTCGTACTCTGTTTTCGAGCGTTAATCTGAGAAATGATGTCAGGTAGCAGCAGGTGCCATTGTCCGCGTCTCCCCACCCCCGCAGCTATTCGCCGTAGGATCGCTTCTTTCAAGGTGCGAATCATTCTCTCAGCAAAGTAGGCGTGGCCCCTTGTAACAAGCTTGTTGATGTCCCAATATTCCAAGGCTTCCCTAAACTCCTTTTTGAATTCCGTACCATCATCGCTGTAGATGTGAGCAGGAATTCCTAGTTCGCTTATAACCTTCCGAAGACCTTGTGCGGTGTTTGAAGCTTTCTTGTCTTTCAGGGGTATCGCGGAAACTTTCTTGGTGAATGCGTCCACGGCCACGAACATGTAGGGGTATGGGACTGCTCCAAAAGCTTTCATGTCAGCTAGGTCTATTTGCAGCTGATGCATGGGGAGCGGTGGAACGTAGGAGTTATAACCACGCTGGGGCCTATCACGTTGAACTCTTAAGCCGTTGATGTATGAAGCTACTTCCTGACGTGTGATGGTTCTGTCTCGCGCTCTCGCCAACCTCCAAGTCAAGTCGATGCTGCCAAAGCCGGTGCGAGGGTCCTCGTACACAGCCTTGATAGTTTGTTGGCGAGCATCAGCCATGATGTTGTTTCCTAAAACAGGAGGTTGTTTGGCTCAAAACCTGACAATGTCTCAGTGTTCCCTTTCAAAGTACCGCGCTGTTTTATAAGTACAGACCGAAGCCTGCCCTTTTGGCGGTTTCTGGGCTGACCGAAGCCTGCCCTTTAGACCGAAGTCCTCCATTTGACTGTTTCTGGACAGACCGAAGCCTGACCTTTTGGCAGATTCTGGGCAGACCGAAGCCTGCCCTTTTTGGCAGTTTCTGAGCAGACCGAAGCCTGCCCTTTAGACCGAAGTCCACCGTTTGACTGTCTGGCAGACCGAAGTCTACCCCTTTGCGGTTTGGACAGACCGAAGTCTTGGGCTGACCGAAGCTAGCTGTTTCTGGGCAGACCGAAGCCTACCCTTTAGACCGAAATAACTGTTTCTGGGCAGACCGAAGCCTGCCCCTTTGTGGTTTGGACAGACGGAAGTCTTGGGCAGACCGAAGCTAGCTGTTTCTGGCTAGATCGAAGTCTAGCTGCTGTGAACGACTATAGAGGGATCCGTGCAAGAAAAGTTATCAGCTGTATCCTCACCCTCAGCGACGATCCTGACCGATCGAAAGTCGTGCTCCTGAAAGCTTCCATCACGTCTTGGATCACGACCTGGCGGATCACGATCGGAAACTGACTGATCACCGAAAAAATTCGCGAGCACTACCGCGGGTCCTTTTGCTCCGTGCAAGTGACCGAAAAAATTCGCAAGCACTACCGGAGGTCCTTTTGCTCCGAACGAAACTGATGAATCACGACCGAAACTGATGGATCACGACCGTAAACTGATGAATCACGACCGAAACTGATGGATCACGACCGTCACGACCGAAACTGATGGATCACGACCGTAAACTGATGAATCACGACCGAAACTGTCACGACCGCAAACTGATGAATCACGACCGAAACTGATGAATCACGACTGTAAACTGATGGAACACGACCGAAACTGACGGATCACGACCGGAAACTGACGGAACACGACCGGAAACTGACGGAACACGACCGGAAACTGACGGAACACGACCGAAACTGACGGAATACGACCGAAACTGACGGAATACGACCGGAAACTGCCGGGACGCTACCGGAACAAGACCGTCAAACGCGAAAAATCGAAAGCCTGCACTGCGACTTGCTGAGATCTGCAGCGCGCGACACCGTTTCGAGACGGTCCTGCAGAAAACGCGCGGAAGTTCGGCGAACCTGGCAACGCGAAGTGGAAAACGACAACCCGAACATAAACTGACGACCAAGTGGGGCTTGAGACCCCCGTAACCACTCTCTCAGCCGCTGCGAGGCGTGGCAGGACGGCAGGCACCTCCGGGCCGCGCAGCGGGGGCCGCGGCTGATGGAGGGGCAGTACGAGAGGGTCAGCCAATCACGCGAGCTGCTCTACAGCGTCCCTGCTGCGCTGTGCGAGGAGATTGCGCGCGCGGCCACGGAGGAGCTTGCGGAGCGGCTCAGCATTCCGGACTAGCCCGTTCTGGCTTCCTCTAATCCGAGAGGCCTGGAACAGTCCTTTTTTCCAGGTTTTTGCATGTTTTTTGGGCGGTGCCACTAAACGCCAAAAATGGCGCAGAGGGGCACCCCCCGCCTTTTTTCTCGTTTTTGGGCGCATTCAAAAGCGGTGCCACTCTGCGTCAAAAATGAAGCAGAGGGGCACCCCCGCCTTTTTTCTCGTTTTTTGGGCGCACTCAAAAGCGGTGTCACTAAACTTCCAAAATGAAGAAGAGGGACACCGGGCCTCTTTTCTCGTTTTTTGGGCGCATTCAAAAGCGGTGTCACTAAACTTCAAAAATGAAGAAGAGGGACACCGGGCCTCTTTTCTCGTTTTTTGGGCGCTCAAAAGCGGTGTCATTCATCAAAAATGAAGCACACCGGGCCTTAGTCAAGCACCGAGACGCCCGTGCCGGAGAGCGTCACCAGCTGGTAGGCCACCAAATGAATGAACAGGTCCGTCATCGTGCCGTCCAGGCCCTTGAAGGTGAACCGGGCAAGGTCGCCCGAGCGGGTGCTGACGCCACTCAGCGGCATCTTGGGCACGCGCTCGGTGGGAAAGCCGGCAATGAAGCTGTGGCGCAGGTAGCCCACGCGGCCGATGTCGATGTTGCGCACCGTGTCGTCGTAGGTGCCCGCGAGGACGGAGAGGAAGTGGAAGTGCTCCGAGGCTCCCTTCATGGGGTTGTGAGGGTACTGCAGGCTGCCCAGCTGCATCTGCGACTCCAGGAGGCTGTCCTCCTGCCTCGCCGCGCCGATGGGGGCCACGTCCTGCCCCGGGTTGGCCAGCAAGTGGATCTTGGAGCCCGCGTCGTTGTCCCAAAAAGTCACAAACGCGCCCATGAGTTTCGTGAAGGCGCGCGCCACGGTGACATTGTGCTCCGCCACGCCGTTCGGGACGCTGGACTGCTGCGTGTGCACCGTGGGGTAGCTGAACACCAGGACCTTCCTGAGAGGAGCACCCGGTTGAAGGACTCCACCAGCGCAGAGTCCAGGACGACCTGGGAGGCCAGAACTCGGACGTTCTGGATCTCGAAGTCGGTGCTCAGCGTGGCCCCCGCCGGGTGCGCCCCGGCGTTCTCGGACCACAGCGCAGTCGTGGCGTCCGCAAACTCAATTTCTATCACCAGGTTCAGCTGCGGCGGCAGCATCTTCCCGCAGCGCAGGATGCCCACCATGGTGGGGCGCAGCAGCACGTCCGCGTAGCCGCCCTGGTGCACCGCGCGGGCGATGCGCGGGTCGTTCACTTCGTCGAAACCCTCCATGGCCTTGTTGCGGTTGTACTCTCTGCCCTTCAGCAGGTCGTGCACGGCCACGGTGCGCCCGTAGTAGTTGATGTCGTCGCAGCGCTGGCCGTTGGCGAAGACCTGGACGCGCTGGACGAAGCAGGCGGGGTTGGGCGTGGCCGGGGCCAGCGGGTTGGTGCCGTCCGTGTTCCTGACGCGGAAGGCGATCTTGATGGACTCGGGGTCGATGAAGGACGTGCCGCTGGTCAGCGGGATGCGGCAGACCCTAGAGGTTGTGGGGGAGAAGGAGCTCAGCGAGCTGGGGAAGTACTGCACGTCATGCCGCGCCGTCACGTAGCTGGTGTTGCTTGTTTTCAGCTTGTAGTCCAGGCTCTGCATCAGCTCATCCTGGGCTCCGGCGGTGACTACCTCCATGCTTGTTTATATACACGCATTTTGACTCGTACGGCGAAGGAACATGCTATTCTTCCAGGGCGTATATTGATATACGGCCTGGAGTAATAGCTTTTCTCAGCGCAAAACCGTGCAAAAAAGCTATTACTCCAGGGTGTACATGTATGTACGGCCTGAAGTAATAGCTTTTCTCAGCCCAAAACCGTGCAAAACCGTGCATTTTTTACGCAGCCTCAATGTCTCGCGCCAGCTGGTCAAAGCTGGGCGGAGGCAAGCTCCGGCGTCCGGAACTGGAGCTCGCCCGCGAGCTCGGCTGGGACTGGGGCAGGGCCACGGGGTTCAGGCCCCAGGAGAAGGGGCGCGGCGTGTTGTTGGACTGCGCCTGAACGCGGAAGCCGGACTGCGAGGAGGCGCGGCTGCTTGCGGGGCTGCCGGACGTGCTGCTGCCGGTGCGCAGCGTGAAGTGCTGAGGCTGAGTGGCGTCATTCATGTTGTTGGCGGACCGGACGTCCTGCACGGCCGCGTCCTCGCTGCCCTGCTGGGGCCGGAAGAGCGTGTTCTCGAGGACCCAGCCCGTGCCGCGGGCCAGGCCGTAGGCTGCGCCGCCCGCAATGCCAACGGCCAACCCCGCCGTTGCCGCCGCGCCAACTCCCGCCACGCCAGCCAACGTTCCAGCAACCTCGCCCGCGGTGGGCGCGAGGGCTGCCGCTCCTTCCGCCAGGCCCCCAGGTACCCAAAGGCTCCGCCCACGCCCTCGGCGGCAACGGCAACCTCGCCCTCCTCCGCAGCCACGGCCGCCGTCTCCTCAACGGCCTGCGCCGCGCCGCGCTCCACCTCCTGCGCGCTGCCCCGCCTCGTCCAGGAGGCGCTCTACGTCACTGGGCCGGCCGATGATCTGCGGAGGCGGCTGCGCCGGGCCCGGACGGGGCAGCACGTTCAGGCGCACGTACTCCGCCGCGTCCTGGGGCAGCTGAGAGCGGAAGGCCTGCGCGGCTGCGAGCCCCGCGGCCCCTGCGCCTACGAGGTCCGCTGCCGCCTGAGCGCCGTCTGCAGTGCCGCGCAGACGGTCCGTGATGGAGGGCGGCCCCTGCCCGTTGCTGGCCAGCGCGCCGGCCTCGGGGTCTCCCGCCAGGTCGTCCTCAACAAAGCGGGTTCCGCCGTAGCCTTGGTACCTCCGCGCAAGGCGCACGTCCTCGTCCGTGGCCTCTGCGGGAGTGCGGAAGCCGTCCTCGGGAATTGCCTGCAGAGGCGTGTGCTGCAGGGGCCGGGGGTTGGGGTCCTCGCTGGACTGTACAAAATCGTCCAGGTAGAATTGGCTTGTGATGAATGAGGTGGCTTTGCGGTCCGGCTGATCCAGGGGCAGCGGCTCATTCCGCTCAAGGTAGCCCACCACCTGCTCAAAGCGCGGGCGCTGGTTGAAGCCGTGCGCCCGAAGTGTCTTCATTTACTGTTGCGCAACTTCGCCCGCCGCCCGTTCCACGCCCCGGCGCTCGGCCCGCGCGTAGCGCAGCTGGGATACCTGGCGGCGCACGGCCTCCGTCAGCCGGCTCACGTCGTCCAGGTGCCGCTGCCCCTCCTGCGCCTGCCTGCGCTCGCCTAGCCCGTTGTTGAAGGCCCGCGCCTCCTCCAGTTCTCGGTAGCGCTTCAGCAGCAGCGGCTGCAAGTTGTAACTGGGGTACGTCCTGCGGAACCACCGGAGCATCCGCGGCTCGTTGCGAGGCTCGATTGACATCATGCTTTTACACTAGTACGCTTGCGCCTGTTGTCAACCGGTCATAGGCGGACTGCCTCTCCAGCATGCGCAGGGCGCGCTGCTGCTCTCTTGTGAGCTGAGGCGCCTCCGGTTCAGCCGGTGCCTCAGCCGGCGCCTCCGGTGTCTCTGCTGGTGCCGTCTCAAGTGGAGGCGGCTTTGGCTTGCGCTTTGGAGCAGCCGGCTCAGTAGGCACGTCCTGCTTCGGTTTGTTCGTGCTCCCAGGGGGCCTGCCCCGCCGTTTCGGTTCCGCCGGCGCAGCGTCCTGCGCAGCGTCCGGCGCAGCGTGTGGCGCAGCGTGTGGCGCAGCGTGTGGCGCAGCGTGTGGCGCAGCGTGCGGTGCCTCCGGCGCAGCGTGCACCTCCGCCTCTTGCGCCTCCGCCTCGTGTTCGGTTGGCTCCATTTAATTATACGTGGTCAAGATATAACACGAAGGACAAAGACGACCCGCGAAGCCGGACGACGTTGCCGTCCAGGTCGGTCAGGCGGAAGCGCATGTGCCTCAGGGTAACCGGGCCCCTGAGGGCCATGAAGTGCCCGTCGTCGGAGCCCGTCTCCACAATGGTACCCACTCCGCTCTTCAGCGTGATCTTGGAGAGGATGTCGTCGCCCAGGTTGCCCAGCACTTTGCTGGCGTTGGCCAGCTGGGCGCAGCGCACGTTGTGCGCCATCATCCGGACGAACTCAAAGACCTGCTGCCCGAGACAAAGCTCGGGCCCAGCATGTGGTCCACGCTGAAGGGCTTGGTGGGAGAGGCGGGCGGCGCGGCGGGGTAGTCCGCCGCGTCAGGAAATTGCTGGCGCAGCTCCAGGTCGTTCAGAATGAGCCGGTTGCCGTCGTAGGCAACGCTCAGGCTGTTCGTGGTCTCGCTATAGGTGGCGGTGGCAAAGTTGGAGCTGATCCAGGCGGCCAACCGTGCGCCCGCGCACGCGCCCTCGGGCAACAACGCCCAGTTCAGCGTGCCCAGCGCGGCGTCAACCCAGTAGAGGTAGCGGCCCCGGTCTGTCGAGAGGAAACTGTCGGCCAGGCGGATCTTGTAGACGGCAAGCCGGGCGTCGCTCTGCAGGTGCAGGGACTCTCCCAGGTCTACCTCAAAGTCGCTGTCCGAGCCGGCCACTCTCTTGCGGCTGTCCACGTAGATCGTCGTCATTCTTTTCTTAAGGAAGCCGCCCGTTCTGCGGACGACGGGCGGGTGGACGGCTGCGACGGAGGTGCAGAACTGAGCGCCTGAGGCGCAGGAGATATTTTCAAACCGTGCGCTGATCAGCGTGGAGCTGGCGAACAGCTTCTGGCCCAGGAAGCTGAGCGCCGCTCCCATCGGCGTCTTTTTCAAGTGCGAAGCGCTCTTCAAAGCGCTTGTAGAACATTTCATTCCTCGGCTTCAGGTAGTAGACAAAGAGGAAACTGTAGGGTTCCCGCGTTGCCTGCTCGTACAGCCGGTACAGCTGCTCCTTCGGCAGGGCGCTGAGCTCCTCCACCACGGCGTCCAGCTCGTGCTGGTTGCGCAGCCTCCAGCAGCAGAGGAACTGCATGTTCACCCGCACGGCTGCGCTGATGAGCCGCAGCTTCTGCGAGCTCACCCAGGTACTGATCTGCATGCGCCGGCCCCTGATGAACAGCGTATCCAGGGCGCCGTTGGGTCTGTGGAGCTGAGGCACATCCGCTAGGTCGTCGCAGATTATCAGGACCTGATACAGTTTCTTCATCTCCAACTTCTTGGAAGCCTCCGTGATCTTGCGCTGCTGCTGGATGATGCGGCGCAGCGCCGCCTCGTCCCACTCGTCCCAGTACGCTTGTTCCCGTTCGGTGTTCACCCCCAGGTCCTCCTCGATGTACTTCTTGACGGGGATCCAGCCGTCATCGATGTCGATGGACGGGCTAAAGATGTAGATTCTCTCAAACACGCCGCGATACTGCTCCAGAATCAGGCTGATCAGCGTCACGGTTTTGCCCGATTTGGAAGGTCCGAGGAAAATGCCCGTGCACGGAACCAGGGGCACCACGGGGTCCGAGGGCTGTTTGCTGCTGTATTCTGGCTCAAGCTCCTCGTGGCGCGGCCGGGGTCATGGATGGGCATGCAGCAGAAACCGAGCACCCGATTTTCACCAGGAACATGTGCACTGTTTTTGACCCATGCGAGCCTCAGCACGCCACACCGCAGCATCTGGCCAAGCGATTTCTCGATGCCGAGCCCGGTACGATTTGCAGCAAGCCGGAATTGGAGCCTTTTTTCAAGGCTTTCTACCATGTTTATTCGGGAACCCCTCTGGATCCAAAAGCTCGGCCTGACGGGAAGAGAAGGAAGTTGGACATTGAGATGAGTTTCATTCCGGCTGATGCCGGCATTTTCCGTGTTTCTCGTTTTCTTGGTGCAGATTCGGAATTTGCGGTATTTTCATGCCATGGAGATTTCCTGACCTGCGATTTAATTTTGGTACCCTTGAACCTGGATTTTCAGCTCTGCATCATGCACAATGCGGTCGCCAAGAACCTCGGTGTCAGTTTGACGGGCAATATTCGGAGTATCCAGATCATGCACGAGGATATTGTGCAGACTGCTTACCTCCTGACTCTGGAGTCTCGACCACTCTTGATCAACAAGTTCGAAGGAGGTATCAATGTATTCTCGCCTTTTTGTGGAGGTGTCGGAGGTTGGACTTCGGCTATCCGGATGCTCCAATCGTTGGGATACCCAATCAAGGTCTCTGCCTCAGCTGACTTCGACAGAGCTGCAGTGAGTGCATATGCAAAGACTCATGGGACACGACCTGTTTTTGGCCCACCCACCGTACAAGATCTTACTGCGCCATTCACTGCATGTTGTGATGCGGTAGACCCCCAACTCTGGTTTGCAGTCACCCTCTTGGGATGCAATGGTATGACCATGTCTTGGCCTTGCCAGTCCTACAGTGTTGCTGGAACAAAGAAGGGATGGCAATGCCCAGCAGGTTGGGTATTCGAGGACTGCATTTTCAAGGCGGCACGTTCAGGCATCGGATGCATTTTCCTCGAGAATGTTCCGCCGGTTTGGGAACAAGGAACCCTGAGAAATCACATGATGCAGGTTGCTCAGACTGCGGGATATAAATTTGTGTTTGCGCAGGTGCTCTCCCTTCAGAATGTTGTTGCGAGGAAACGTTTCGTCGCTGCCCTTGTGCATACAGCATGGACGGATGTCATTGACCCTTTGGCAGTTGCAGGTATTTCGGAAGGTTTTTTCGGATCTTCCACCACACTGGGGCAGAAAAATGCTTGGTGCCATGACCTGCCGCCGCAGCTCAGGAGTCAGGCCATCCTAACACCTGAGTTGATTGCGCTGTACTCCAACCCTGAGTTTGGCCCACGAAATGGAAATCAAAGGAATTGTCACTGACAGTGATTCCCTTCCTGCCTCAGTTGTCATGCACTGCTATTCCAATCAGCACAACCTACCGATCCAGCACCTGAAGAAAGGTAAGATTCTTGGAGGACTTCGCCGGGACCGTCAGCAGGTACGCTTCTTCACTGCCACAGAAATCTTGGTAGGCCTTGGGGTGACTCACAATTTCGCTTTGCCACTTGATCTCACATCTGGTTGTGCGTTGGTTGGAAATGCCATTGCTCAGGCTCATGCATTGGCACCGATTTGGGCTGCATTGCAAGTTCTTGGGCTTGACAGGGTAGGTGAATGCGGATCTTTCAGCCAGATCGTCGAGTACTTCAAAAGCCATACCCTCAGATTTGATCTCCACAGTTTCACTGTGCATGAGGACTGTGTATTTTTTGGATATCAACCTACCCCTGCTGGGTTTCCGACTGCCCATTCCATTACAGTACAGATCCAGCACAGTGGAACGAGAAGCTCCCTGACCGTTCCTTGCCCATCCACTGTTGCGCACATCCTTGACCTTGCGGAGATCCAATGTGGAGTTGGCATGCACTGCCTTTTTCATGGACAGCCTATCCCAATTCATCAGGTAGTCGAATTCCCAGGCATCCTTGTACTTGATGTGCGTTGCGATGAGCCTAGCTCAGAACCGGAGGAAGCAATTTCACCAACTCAACATTTCTTTCCAATCCATGAGGATGGTCAACAGGACAGACTGCTTGTCGTTCCAGGCCCTGACATCACCAACCCATTTGATCTCCGAGTTGTGCAAGGTGAATCGCAGATAGCGCAAATCCAGATCTCGAGAGATCTCCCTTGCTCAGCACTCAGATATGCATGGCTTGGTATACGGGGTCAGCAGCTTGAGGTTCCTAACATCAGTTTGCCAATTGGAACCTTTGCGGGTGGATGTGACAGTATTTGCATCAGGGAGGCCGCAGCAGAACGGTCAGTCAGGTTCATCAATATCTTTGTGAGGACGCCTGCAGGTAGGACTTGCTGTGGCAGTGTGCCACATGATGCGAATGTTGCATACGCAGTCCAAAGCATTTTCAAAGAATATGACCCGGTAGTCCACAAGATCCACAGTGGGGCCAAATGCATTCTGCCACAGGAATCTCTTGAGGATTTTCAGATTGAGACGGAGGAAGTCCTCACAGTCACCAGCCGTGTCCGTGGAGGTGCAAGGCCTCAGAGTGATGAGGATGCGAATTTGCTCAGGATCACTACATTTCTCACTTGCAAGACCCTGCCTTGGAAGGAAGCTGAGAAGGCTGCAAAATTGCTTTTTGCTCAGGCGGGTCCCCCAGCTATTGAGAAATTGACTCAAGCAAGATCTGATGGAGAACTCGGAAAACAGATAAGACTCATTGTCAAAGACCATGGTCTCGGTATGCAGAATTTCTTCCCGCAGAAAGACCGGAGGACCAACCATGCAAAGCAAGTTCCAGCGAGGATCACGTTGCAGGACATCAACCTCCTCCCAGGTACTTTTGTGTGCGAGAATGGAGAGGATGCCCCAATCACGCATGTATTTCAATTGGCAGGGAGAGGCCTTTGCACTGCATTGCCAGATGACTTCTATCAGATTGCTGCGGAAGGAAAGACATTGTCCTCCCAGGAACTGTCAATTTTGACGCTTGATCCACCTCCGAAGGAATGTAATCTCAAGTTCAATGAGGTGTTTTTCCCTGCACTTGATGTTTCAGGCAGACATATTATCATTGCGGGATGGATCATTCAATGTGGTCAGAAGAAGGTTTCCACTGCGAAGGTTACCAATCAAGACATCAAGCTGCCAACGACGACCACGATCAACATCACCACCTTTCGTGATGAATGGGGCCATGAATCCCCGAGTTGGACTGAGTTTGCAACTCAACCTGCGAAGCATGTTCTTGAGCTTCTCCAAGTCGACACCGAATCAATATATGAGATCTGGGGTCGCACGTGGCGCCTCGAATCTCGGCCGGCCAAACCAGAGCGAGCAAACAGTTTTTGCATTTGGATTAAGACCAATGAGGACACTTCGATTGCGCTTTTTCGGAAGAGTGGGACTTCAACCCCGCCATTTTATGTCAATGGCAAGTATCAGCAGAGTTCCCACAACATCCCGAAGGTTCTCAGGGAGCTCCGGGTTTTCTGGGCAGGCAAGGACGTCAAACCAGCTTCTCTTGTTGCGGCTCACCACGGACATTATGGCCTTGTTAAGGGAAGATCTGGTGTTGGCATCCGCCTGCAGGAGGCCGCTTTTCGTGAAGTCTGGAAAAAGGAGTGCTCTGACAAACCTTTTCCTGAGCGTTTTGACCTCGCGATCCATTTTCGACTGCTCGGAGTTCCATCTCAAGCGCGACATCCTGAGATTGCGGATTTTCTTCAGAAGGCAAATATCCAAGGCCGTCCCCTCAGAAAAACTGGACAGGTGTGGCTCATTGCGACTGCCCATGACATCAGAGATACCTGCTTATCGCTCAATGGCATGCCGGTTGTTTTTGAGAGAATCCAGGATGAAGTTGCTCCTCATCAGCCAATTGTTGCATGCACCCAACGACCATCGTTGCGACAAGTTGCCCCAGGGGAGGACATCCTTCAGACCAATGACCCTTGGAAACCGAAGACGAGCCCTGCCCCAAGCGCCAGTGCTGACCTCAGCCTACCACAATCAAAGCAGATGCAGCAGACATGCCGAGCGTCAAGGCCCTTCAGTCCGGTTTTCAGGCCATTCAGGAATCAATCCAATCTTTGCAGGCCAAAGCCAATGTCCAGGAACGATCCACTGAGCAACTTCGAACGGATTTGCGCCGGACTCAAAGTGCTTTTGATGAAACTCTTCGCCAGGCGCTTGCCGACCAATCGCAATCGCTCATGCTGTCCATCAAGGAAATGCTCAGACCTGAAGGACAGGACCAACCGGCCAGACCTCCGAAATCCCGAAGACGGGACTTGGAGGTATCAGAAGAAATCATGGAGGACTAGCTCCGCAACGGTCCCGGGCAGGACGAATGCTGACCCTTGTGGGGGAAGGACCGAATCTGGTCATGGGAATTTCACAACTGTCGGCTTCGTCACCTGCCATTTTGGGCCTTTTTCCACCAGCTCCCAATCTGCTGGTGGGTCATGTGAACTCTTACTGCATTATTTTTTGCTGACCCGGGACTCTGCGATGCTCCTTTACAGGTGTATTGTTTGGAGATCTGGCTCAGAGAATACATCACTTGCTTTCCATGAATGGGGTCTTGGACGAGCACAAATCGATATCATCACTTTTCGGTATTTGCATTGTGCCCCCTCCCGGGGTCATGAAGTATATATACAATCCTTTGGCGTGAATTCACAATATTCAGATGACCAATCATTCAATTCACTGGTTGGATGCCGCATTGGTGAAGCCAGCAATCCCGGCCCCAGTGAAGCTGTCACCGACAGCCAACCCTTCCATTTCAATTTCATCAATGTTACCAAACTCCGGAAGCGTTCAGACGAAGTCATGACCCTGCACGAGCAGTATCCTGGAATTACGATGCTTGCGGAGACCTCAGCAGACGAAAAGGCAATTGCTTATTTTCAACGTGCGGCTGCAAGAAAACGATTGTCTTTCTTTGCTGGAGCTCCATGTGGTACCCGGATCAACTGTGGACAAAATCGCCCGCTTTTTGGAGGTGTAGGGGCTTTGACAACACAACGATCACGCATGCCACCGGCCCAAATGCATTGGGATGGTTTCTGCTCCACTCGTTATCTTGAGACCGTGACGCAGGTTGAGAATATCCAAATCCTGTGCATCGTTCTGTGCCTGCACCCGGAAGCAGAAAATTTCTCACTCTTCAAGAAGGATATCAATGAATCCCTTCTTCAACAGGCTGTTTCTCAGGCTTCGAGTTGGCATGGGTTCAGCATCATTGCTGCTGATTTCAATGGAGATGTCACGCAGACTGATGCATGGCGTACCCTGCAATCGATGGGGTGGGCAGAAGCACATGGTTTTGCGGAAGAAGTGCTTTCCACACCTACTTTGCCCACTTACGATGATACTTCGAAGATTGATTCTATCCTTTTCTCGCCTCAGATTGCGAAATATGTGACCAGTATACGTACCATCCGAGAATTTCAGTTCCCGCGCCACCATCCGATTGTGATTGCGTGCAAGCTGGATGCAGTGACAGACCATTTCACATCCTGGGTTTCCCCGAAGCCTTTCTCGGAGGAGCAATTGAAACTTCTTGGAGATGAACAATTCCACGATATTTTCATCGATTTTCTGCACCGGGGTGACCTCGACCCTGAATCACCGGACGGATGCACCTTTGAAGGGTGGTCGCGTGCAGTTGAGCAAGCCGTCCACAAGACATTACTCCTGAAATCGACCCAGGGTCTCAAGGCTTCTCAACGAGGACGAGGTCAGCCTCCAAGATATAAGCAATTCAAATTTGAGTTCGGTGCCAAGCTTGCTCGTAGTGGTGATTTTGCACCCAGCACACACCTCGCTGGCACCAATCACAAACAGGTTGTGCGCCAGTTTCGTCGCCTTGAGAGTATTCAGAGAATGCTCCGAAAATTCGGAGAACTGGAAGTTGAGACTGTTGCGCGTGACTGGAACGCTGTACAGAAATCCCCGGGATTTCCAGGTGGGTTTGCCAAGTGGGCCAATCACGAGCTCCCCAGATACCCATCAATTGAGATCATACAGGAGCTTTGTGGCCTTGTCGAAAAGCATGAGGCACAAATTGCCAAGGAGATTGCCAAAGAGAAAAAGGATGCTTGGATCGAGTGTCTCAATGCATCATGGAAGTCGCATGGCAATCGAGTCTCGCATTAGGTTTCCAAAACAAGGGGCTTCCCCTTCCTTGCAAGAGTTCACAAGCAGACGGAGCACCTTTGCACACGTATTCGCCGAACAGGGAAGGGGCCACCCATCTTTGGCCTGCCTTTTGCGCCGCCTCAGGATTCGCAGATTTTTTGGAACAATCAGCTTGTACCATGGATCTCTCTCGACCAGGGCATTTTCAGCATTCCCCACCAAGGCAATGATGTCACAGTTACCCTTTCCCAGTGGTTACTTGATCCACCACGGCTACAACAGGAAGTTTTTTCATATTGGTCCCAATTCTGGGAATCGGAGGAACCGCCAGGTGTGCTGACCCGGATTTAATCCGTCCCGAATGGATACTAGATTATACCCCGGTCCTCACCCTGGAGTCCCTCAACCAGGCTATCCAACACACAAAGAGCAATACAGCGCCCGGTGCGGATGGATGGCGTCTAGCCGAGCTCAAGGCGCTGGGAGATGTTCCTCTTGCCATACGGGTACAAGCGTTCAATCACATCCTCAATGGATCACAGCCATGGCCGGACGTCTTTTGCTGGGCAAAAATCGTACTCCCGGGCAAGTGTGAGAGCCCTGCGCGTGTTGCAGATGGCAGGCCCATCAACATCCTCTCCTTGCTCTATCGCCTTGGACTCAAAGCTGTTACTCGTGAAGTTCTTCTGCAATTAACCGCTGTTTTGCCATCGTCCATCATTGGAGGTCTTCCGAAACGACGGGGAGATACCTTGTGGTACAGTACACAGTACCTCATAGAGCAGGCTTGCAATACCGGTTCGGAGTTGCATGGGACGGTGACAGATCTGCAGAAATTTTTCAATACAATTCCCCGCAGGTTCCTCGAGGCGATCCTCGTCAAGCTAGGCATTGATGCCAAATTTGTTCGTCAGTGGCTGAGATTATTGGATCAACTCAAACGTTGTGTTGTCATTCAACATGATACCAGTGCACCTCGACTTTCCAGTTGCGGTGTGCCTGAGGGAGATCCTTTTGCGGTCGTCGCGGCAATTGCGATCGGGGCAGCACTTCATTCCAGTGTTACCAGGCACACTGACTCACAGGTCCTCATATATATTGACAACATTGAGCTGATATCGTCGTCATCGCATGACATCTGCGACGGCACTGAGGTTGCATTGGAATTTTTCAGGCAGTGGAATTTCAAGGTTGACTTGGACAAGTCATGGGCTTGGTCTACGGTCTCCACCAAATGTTTGGACATCAAATCCAACTTCGCTTACTGCAATGCAAAACAGAACCTTGGAAGCTATGCCAGATACAAGAGATGCAACAAGCTTGGTACCCTTGCCTCGAGAATTTCGGAAGGAACCAGGAGGCGGGAGTTATTGCTTCCCTTCCCAGTGAGCCACAAGCACGACTTGATGCAGTTGCTGCTGGTCCTATCCAAGTTGCACTGTACGGGAGTGAGGTATCATACATAGGAAAAAAGGCCATGAAGCCCATGCAGAGGCACATTGCCAGGATCCTAGCCAAGCCGCACAAAGGCGTGAACCCAAATGCGGTGCTCCTCACTTACCGCAATGGCACACTCGACCCGCGCATGTGTGCAATCTTGAGGGCAGCCCGGTCTGCCAGACGAGCCATTCATACGATGCCGTTAGTCTTCAAGGACTTCTGGCCCAAGCTCGTCAATGACTCAGGTGATCCGCTGCGTACTTATGGACCAGTCAGTGTACTTGCAGCCTATTTCAAGTCCCTTGGGATCAAACCCCATGCGGGAGGCTACTTAACACTCCAAGGAATCTCCCCTGTCGACTTTGTCAATGGACCCTTCACGCTTGTAGAGGAGATCATTCTCACTGCCTGGACCAGACAGGTGCAAGCTGAACTCCGGGAACGTAATGAACTAGATGAGCTTGCCACCGTTAGCCCCGAGCTCACGTACCGAGCCCTGAAGAAGCTTGAGCCCAAAGACGCCAAGGTAGTCAGGACCTACCTCTGTGGCGGCTTTCCCACAAACTGTCAAGCACATCATTGGAAGAACATCCAAACTGATTGCCCTTGCTGCGGAGCTCGGGACACCCGAGCTCATCGAATCAAGCGATGTAGTGCAACAGCCGAGGTGAGACAGGAATTTGAGCTCCTCGACGCCCTCAGTGAACTTCAAGCTGCGGCCCCGTGGGCCATCCATACCAACGAAAGAGCTACCATTGCCAAGCTCATACAGGGATTTCCATTTCCTTCAGTTGATCGCACTGTTGAATATGATGGACAACTTGTATGCTTTACAGATGGAAGCTGCTTTGATTCAAAGTTTTATGGATGTGCTCAAGCTTCGTGGGCGGTTGTTTATACTTTGCGGTCCCTCGGTGAACTCGACTTCGTGCCCCCTCGTGACTTCCAGGAAATTGTATCCCAATTCCAGGTTTTCCAATGTGGAAGAGTACCTGGGCGCCAGACAATCACGAGGGCGGAGATCCTGGCAATAGCATGCGCCTTCCACGCTTCCCACGACGTACACATTGTCAGTGATAGCAAAACAGCGCTCCAGATCGCCCAGGACATTTTTTCCGGAACCGGTATATCGCAGTACTGCCTAAATCAGAATTTTGATGTGATCAATTTCCTTTTTGAGGCAATGCACAAATGGCCTTTGCATGTTCGTAATGTTACATTCACCAAGGTGAAGAGCCATTTTATCCCGGCGTTTTCAGGGAGAGCACTTGTACATGCAGCAGGGAACGAGGCAGCTGACAGAGCCGCCAAGGCAGTACTCCAATGCCAGATACCGGGCGTCACGCAGATTTTTCAGGCGTTGACCCAGCAGACCAAGCACTCAGATCAGACGTTGCCGACACTTTACCAGGCGATTGCAAGTGCAATCCGAGAATATGTGTCCAGGGCGGCTGCATTTGCGGCCCCTGAACGACTCTCCCGCCTGCCCGGGAAACCACCACCACAGGAATTTTCCCTCTCCGATATTACCATCCCGACCATGAGGACGAATGGCGCAGGGCATCCCCCTGGGGGGTGACCTATAACCGGAAGCTGATGCTTTGGCTCCAGGAACTCCGCTGGCCACCCGAAGATGCCGTCACGCGCCATATTACCTGGAACGAACTTCTTGTTTCATTTAGATTGCACTGCGGCCTTCTCATTCCGGTTCCGAATCCGAAGATGCCCACCACGTACCTCACGCCGGGCATTCACAGAGTTTTCAATGTTGAGCAGAAATCACTTGGGGGCGAAAGTTTTGCCTTTCGGAGCAGTTTGCAATCACTTAGTACTGTCCTCGGACAACCGCTAGTGCCATGGCACAGAGCTGCATCCCGTGTGAGTACAAATGAGGTATTTGGGTTTTTCTGGCATGCCGCCGGTTTTGTTGCACGACCGCAATTTCCTTTTGAGAATGAGACCATTGATTTATTGCATCAATATTTTGCAAAGCAGCCTGGAAAGCTCGCTACTGGGACCATCTTGAAATTGCCAGCCCGAGCAGTCACTCCGGAACCAGAAGATCTCGACCACAACCCGGAGCTCCACAGGCGTGGGTATTTGCGAGCAGTCAAGACGAAACACAACTGACTTTGGCGTTTCATCGCCATCGTTCGTTTTGGACTTTCATGAGAATTTTGTCTCACGGGCTATGCGTCTTAGTGACCGGCCTTGCATGTAGTTGTTTTCACAGGCTCTGTGTCTTAGTGACCGGCCTTTCAACTCTATCCAGCCACGTGTGCAGGTGTGTTCGCTTAGGCTGGCACACTTGCATGACTCCGGACTCGGGATCGTAAGCTTTGCGTGGGGAAAAGCTTGATCTTTCCCATTCCTTTGTTTTTACTTGCCAAATTTGAAGCCGGCAACCCGGGCAGTGCGTTCATCCTGCTGGCCTCCGGTGCTCTCTGCCGCGGCGGGCGGGCTGGTGCCTGTGGGTTTTAAACAACTCGCGCCTACACAGCTGCCTCTATTCTCATCTTGAAAATCCTGTCGGCGTGTTCGTTTGCGTCGCCGCTTGCCGGGGCGTGTGAGAAACACCAAGAGTGTTCAGCGATGGCACCTGTGCGCCGGCCGAAGAAGTGCCCGCATGGCGTTACTCCTACGAACTGCAGGCAAGGCTGCGGCGGAGGCGCGTGGTGCGAGCATGACGTCCGTCGCGCGGAATGTCGCGCGTGCAAGCCCCAAGCATACTGCCGTCATGACAGGCGAACCAGATCCTGTAAGGAGTGCTCGGCTGTCCGCACGGCTTCCTGCCGTATTTCTGCCGTGTGCGGAGGCGGCGCTTTCTGCCCGCACGATAAGTACAAGAGCCAGTGTCGAGAGTGCAATGGCAGCTCGTTCTGCGCGCACAACGTCAGAAGGACATTGTGCAAGACATGCCGTGGCGCTGGAATCTGCGAGCATAACCGACAAAAAAGTCATTGCTCGCTTTGCCAGAACTTCGTATGTGAAATCGAGGGATGTCCGAAGCAAGGGCAGCGATTTGGGGCGGCCTACCTTTTGAGACAACACATGCAGAAGCGGCACGGCGACAACCCGAGCGCAGTGACCAGGAGTAAGGAGCTTGAGGTGCACCAAGCACTCCGCGACGCGCAGATCACCTTTGAGTACCAGCACTACCTGCCCTTCCGCGGCTGCGGGTTGGAGTCGGAGACGGCCCACGCCTTCGCGGACTTTGCCCTGGCGACTCCGTGGGGCTACGTCCTGCTGGAGGTTGACGAGGAGCAGCATAAGGTCTACGACCCCAGCTGCGACGTGCGCAGGGACTTTGACATGGCCGCCAGCGTGGCGCTTGGCAGCGGGCACAAGCTGCTGGCGCTGCGCTACAACCCGGACGCCTTCAAGATCGCCGGCGTGACGCGGCGGACCACCAAGAAGGAGCGCCACGCGCAGCTGATCCGTCTGCTGGGAGAGCTGTTGGCGCGCGAGCCGGAGGCGCCTTTCACCCGCCTCTTTCTCTTCTACGACCGGGCCGCGGAGAACAGCGCGCTGCCCTGCGTGGCGGAGCACTGGTCCGAGCCCGCGCGCGCCGTGTCACGCTGCGCCTAGAGTCCCAAAATTCGAAGCCGGGAAGCCGGGCGGCGAGTCCGGGAGTGCGTCGCTGTGTACCGACGCGCTCCCGGTGTTTTCTGGGAGCGCCCTGCTATACAGCAGTGCGCTTCCGGATAAACCAAAGGGCTGGTATGCAGCTGAAGTACTTTGGAAGCAAAGCGTGGTTAGCTCCTCACATGGACCGGCTGCTGGGGGACGTCGCCGTGCTTCACTCTCCCTTCTTCGGTTCTGGAAAGCTGGAGTACTACCTCGCCGCCCGGCGCCCGGGCCTGGAGGTGCGCGGCGTCGACGCCTTCGAGCCCGTCGCAAACCTGCACCGCTGCTACTTGAGGCGAGACCCGGTCTTCCTGCGCTCCTTGCTGCGCCTGGTGGGGCGCAGGGTGGACAGGCGCTTCTACTTCGGGCACCTCCTGCCGGGCGCGCTGAGAGGCCGTGCCGGGCGCCGGGCCGCCTGCGCGTACGTCCTGCTGCGCAACAGCTTCTCGGGGAAGTGGGGCTCCTTCGCACAGCAGCGGTTACTGGCACTGAGCAGCGTGCGGCGTCTCCAGCAGCCACCGTGCAACGTGACCGTGCGGCGCCAGGACGCGCTGGCCTACCTGCGGGCACTGCCACGCCGTGCGCACCAGTGCATCTACGCAGATCCTCCTTACATTTTCCCCGGCCGCAGCATGAACTACTATGGTACGCGAGGGGGCCACGACCTGGTCTTTCACACGGAGCTGCGAGACGCACTCTTCGCGAGCGGCCTGCCCTTCGTCGTCAGCGTCAACGACGTGCCGGAGGCCCGGGAGCTCTACAGCCGGGCCGACTCCATCACGAGCCTGTGCTCGGGGAAGAACAGTTCCAAGCCCGAGCTGCTCGTAGTGCACCGGGGCAATCCTGTTGCCACAGCAGGATTGGGTGAAGCAATCCTGCGCCCAGCCCAGGATTGACAATGGCAATCCTGTTGCCACAGCAGGATTGGGTGGAGCAATCCTGTTGCCACAGCAGGATTGACGGCAGGGCGTGTAAGTGGTGAAAAAAAACACTCCGTCAGCGATACTGCGAGGACAGCATCGCTGACGGACCTTCAGCGCTGGCCCGGTGATGGGTTTTTCGGGCAATCCTGTTGCCACGCCAGGATTGAAGGGGCAATCCTGCGGTCACGACAGGATTGACGGCAGGGCGTGTGAATGGTGAAAAAAACACTCTGGGAGCGATGCTGTGAGGACAGCATCGCTCCCGGACCTCCGGTGCTGGCCCGGTGATGGGTTTTTCGGGCAAAATACCGAAGTCGGAATTCCGACCTCGGGGGGAGAGCGAAGTCGGAATTCCGACCTCGGTGTGGTGCAGGCAGGCTGGAGGCTTCTATGCCGGGCAGGCGCGGCAGGAATGTGGCGCGCTAGGTATCGAAGCCGTTGGGCGAGCCAGTTGGGCGAGCCAGTACTAAGGGGCCGTTGGGCGAGCCCGTACTCATTGGGCGAGCCCGTACTCATTGGGCGAGCCACTCAACCACTTTCACAGTGGCCTCCACAGTGGCCAACGCCTGCGCCTGCTTGGCGCTCCTACGGTGCCCGCTCGGCACGTGCCCGCTCGGCACTGTGCCTGCTCGGCACGTTTAGTTAAGTGCCAGCTCGGCACGTGCCCGCTCGGCACATCTACTTACTAGTGCCTGCTCGGCACTGCACCCCACGGTGCCAGCTCGGCACCGGGGTGCCTGTGCCTGCTCGGCACGTGCCCGCTCGGCACTGTAAGTACCCGCTCGGCACTGTAAGTGCCCGCTCGGCACTGTGCCTGCTCGGCACGTTTACCTAGGTGCCCGCTCGGCACTGTGCCTGCTCGGCACCGCCCTGCCTGCGAAGTTGAGGATGTCCAGGATGTGCGCCTCAGGAAAAAAAAGGGTGGGGGGGTAAGGGGGAGGGGCTTGAACCACATGCACATGACATGCAAAACCGTGCAAAAAACCATGTCAAAATCATGTCATGCAACCACACCATGCAAAACCGTGCAACAAACCATGTCAAAATCATGTCATGCAAAAACAAGATGTCATGCAAACATGCAAAACCCATGCAAAAACCATGTCAAAAACCATGCAAAATCGTGCGAAGCAGTGCGCGCGGCGCGTACGCTGGCGTACACCGGGCAACGGCAGGGCGGAGGCTTCTACGCAGGCAGTCCTTGCGCGTGCTAACCAAGGCAAGCCACTGAACATCCACTCTCCCCGGGTTCCTTGCTATATGTGCTATATGTGCTATATCTCACAAGGCAAGCCACTGAACATCCACTCTCCCCGGGTTCCTTGCTATATGTGCTATATGTGCTATATCTCACAAGGCAAGCCACTGAACATCCACTCTCCCCGGGTTCCTTGCTATATGTGCTATATGTGCTATATGGCCCCTATATAGCACATATAGTACAGATTTCGCGCGTACAGAGTATATAGCACATATAGTACATATAGCAAGGAGCTGGGGGAGAGTGGGGGTTCAGCGGCTTGGCGTGTAAGATATAGCACATATAGCACATATAGCAAGGACCCGGGGGAGAGTGGGGGTTCAGCGGCTTGGCGTGTAAGATATAGCACATATAGCACATATAGCAAGGCCCCACAGGGGAGAGTGGAGGTTCCGCGGCTTGGCGTGTAAGATATAGCACATATAGCACATATAGCAAGGAGCCCGGAGACTGTGGGGGTTCAGCGGCTTGGCGCGGCAATGCCGGGCAGGTGGGGCCTCGCAGCCATTGGCAAAAAAAAGCGTGCTGCAGTCCTCCCCCCACGAGAGGACTGGATTTTTTTCCTGGGAAGAATCCCGACCTTGGCGCGGCTCGGCAGGGTGGCGCACCCGGAGTGCCAAGAACATGTTCATCCGACATGTAATCCGACATGTTGAAGAAATTAAGCGTATAGCAAGGAACCCGGGGAGTGGAGGTTTCGCGGCTTGGCGCGGCAGAAATGTGAACACGAGTGGCAATTGTGTTGGCACTTGTGTTGAAGAAATTAAGCGTATAGCAAGGAATCCTGGGGGAATTTCAATGCAGGGATACTGCAGGGAATCCCTGCATTCCCGGTATCTCTCTCTTTAGAGGGGGTTTCCCAAATGGTTTATATTCTACCTGAGAGGCTCCCAGCACTCGTCCGTCCAGCATTTGACCTCGTCCTGCGAAGGATTCGAAGTCTAAAACGCTGCGTGCAGGCGTGAGGCTGCAAAATAGAGACCCCTAGATATGCGCTGCAATTTGGCTCCAGGTTGCATTTCAAGCGATGTCAAGCTTTGCCAAAGGAAACCCCTTTTCCCTTTTTTTGGGGACCCCTTTTTTTTGGACCCCTTTTTTTCTTTTTTTTTTGTTTTTCTTAGCCCTGCAAAGGTTGGCTCGCTTGAAATGCAACCTGGAGCCAAATTGCAAGCATATCTAGGGGTCTCTATTTTGCAGCCTCACGCCTGCACGCAGCGTTTTAGACTTCGAATCCTTCGCAGGACGAGGTCAAATGCTGGACGGACGAGTGTTAGGAGCCTCTCAGGTAGAATATAAACCATTTGGGAAACCCCCTCTACAGAGAGAGAGTAGGGCCCCTTGAAGTTGACGAGGCGCCGCATCAGCGGGTTGCCGCTGTCGTCCAAATCCGGCAGGGACAGATCAGGAGTCACCTTGTCCAGCATGCCTCCGACAGACGAGAGGACCGGGGCCGTGTGGAAGAGAGGGTCGTCGCCCGGGAGCAGCCGGGTCTTGCCATCCTTGTCGAGGCCCCACCGGGGTGTGCACAGCACCTTGCAGAGGGCGTCTTTCAAGAGCTCGCCGCGGCAGTGCGCCTGCCCGCCGGTGTGCATCCACACGCCCGCGTTCGCGTTGAAGAACTCCAGTTCCTTGGAGGCGTAGTTGTACTGGCACGGGAGCTTGCCCTCGACACAGACGGCGAAATCCAGCGGCATCGGGGGCATCGGGCCTTCGCGGTCCGCATCCTCCTTCAGGTCCAACCACCGCCGTGCGTAGGCCCGTGCGGCGTTCCTCCGCCTCTGCCGAGCGGTCATGGGCGTCCCGTCGTGATGCACGCCGAAGCCGCGGATCACGTCCAGGTACCCATCCAAGTCGGCCGGAAACGTCTTCAGGGTGACGTAGATGCCGGCGGCGCGGGCCTGGGCGCAGACGTGAGCCAACCGAGGGGAGGGGGAGACGAGGATGCTGTCTCCCAGCCAGCCGTGGATCGTCACGTCCGGAATCATGCGCTCCAGGGCGTCGAGGTCGGCTTCCGATCCCTGACAGCATCCTTCCACGACTGGGGGGCGTGCGACACCATGTGCGTCCGAGTAGTCGTGAGCTCGTCCTTGAGGGCCTGCAGTGCGGGTGGGATGCCCGCCATCCGGTTCGCCTTGCGCCAGTCGGCGAGGCCGTTGCCGTACGCGAGCAGGTTGCAGGCGCTCTTCACGGCGGTCGCGGGGAGGCCCGGGCACGCCGTGCGTCGGAACTCGTAGATGGCCTCCGTGCTGCCGAAGGCGAGCTCCAGCGTCCGGTGGGACAGGTTGTGCCTCCGGGCGTACTTCAAGAACTGCTGGCCGTGCGAGGCGGAGTCCAGTTCGGCCAACCCGGTGCCAGTGAAGAAGGCGTACCTGGCAAGCCTCGGGTACGAGTACAAGGGCCAGCGCTGTCCTCGGCCGGTCAACCTCATGGGGACCTGGAGCCGATTCGCCAGCTCACACTCGTAGTACTCCTCCGGCACAGCCTTGTTGGAGGCCAGGCCGCGCTCGAGGTAGAAGCCCAGAGACATCTCGCCGACACGGATCCTCCACGTGTCCGCCATGTCCAGCAGATCGGTCACGAAGGCTGTTGACGCGCGGCTTCGGCGCCAGCCAGGGGCCCGCGCGGCGGCACTCCTCCAGGAGAGCATCCACTCTCTCTTGCAAGTGGGTGAAGGCCTCGTGGCTGCCGCCCTTGTCCGGGTGGTAGATGGCGTAGAGCCTCCGCGCCGCGGACGCGATCTCCTCGACACCGGCATCCGGGCCGACGCCAAGAATGGAGCGGATGCTCATCATCCGCAGCTGCCAGAGAGGGTGGCGAGGCTCCACCAGGGCAAGGGCTGTGTTCCCGCCCTCGGTCGAGTTCTCAAGGTCCTCCGGGCTCCACGCCGAGTAGGTTGGGCATTCCATGGATTGAGAGTCCATGATCGATGACGAATTGGTGAGATCGGGGATTTCGGGCCAAATGCTTCACGTCGCGTCCACTTGCCCAATGCAGTTCCTCAAGAGGGCAAGCACGTCTCAAACAGAAGTAGGCGCCGGACAGGGGCCCCATCCAGCCACACATCGTCCATTCTAGCCCTCCTGAGAGGATGCCCGATGCCCCTGTGGATTGAAGCGGCTGAGGGAGAGGGGAAGCCCGGACTTTTTTAGGCCCTTATAGGAACCTATAGGAACCTATAGGAAACCTATAGGAAACCCATAGGAAACCCATAGGAATCTCATAGGAAGCCCTCTTTTTCTTTTCCTATGGAATTCCTATGGGTTTCCTATAGGTTTCCTATAGGTTCCTATAGGTTCCTATAAGGGTGCAAAAAAAGGTCAAGCCCCCCGACACCCTTCGTCTGGCTGGGTGTCACGACCCGTTGGGCGGACCAAGCCAAACCCGCCAGGCACCTGCCTGATGGGGCTTTTATAGGAACCTATAGGAACCTATAGGAACTTATAGGAAACCCTCTTCTCCTTTTCCTATGGAATTCCTATGGGTTTCCTATGGGTTTCCTATAGGTTCCTATAGGTTCCTATAAGGGCCTAAAAAAGCTCCGAGCTTCCTCTCCCTGTGCCTCTTTCCATACATCCCCCTACACACATCTGTTTCAGCGGATGTCTCAGGCCCATCCCAGTTGTCTCAGTCCTCGGCTGGTTGTGGTCAGCCTAAAGAGATCCGAGGGCCCCAAAAATCCGGAGGAAATCGCATCCGTCGGCAAGTATCAAAACGAGGTTGGGCGAACCAGTACTATGGCCGTTGGGCGAGCCAGTACTATGGGCCGTTGGGCGAACCCGTACTAAGGGTCGTTGGGCGAGTCAGTGCTAAGGGTCGCTGGGCAAAGCCGTACTATCCTACGTGCCCGCTCGGCACCGTGCCCGCTCGGCACCCCCTAAGTGCCTGCTCGGCACTGTGCCTGCTCGGCACTGTGCCTGCTCGGCACCCCCTAAGTGCCCGCTCGGCACTGCCTACTCCTAATCTAGAGTGCCCGCTTGGCACGTTTACCTAAAGTGCCCGCTCGGCACTCCTAAGCGCCTGCTCGGCACTGTGCCTGCTCGGCACTCCTAAGTGCCCGCTCGGCACCCCTCCCGCCCCACCCCCTCTCTCCCCAGGTCCCGACCGCTGTTTTCACAGCAGAGCGGCTCGACGTCGCCTCGCTCACACCTGTCCATCCTGCGCCGGTGGCATGTCAAGAGAGTACATGCTGACAAAAAACTCACAACAAAACAGGAGCCTCACGCAGGCCCAGTTCATGAGGACTCCCCCTGGGGCAAACTGTGGATTACGTGCAAAAAAATGCAAACACTGTGTCATGACATGAGCGGCCTTGCTGTAGATCGGGGGCTCGTGCTTCGGCTTTGGAGCCGGCTCCACCTGTCAATCAAAGTGAGCAATTGCGGAGTCCTACAACAAACCAATAGGGCCTTGGGGCGTTTGCTGGCTGGGATCAAAGCCTGTCAGGAAACAAGATCAACATGCTCAAGGCCCAGCATCTCTCCCAACCTCGAGATTCGCGACCTGGGCCCTGAGCTGCATGTTGTCCCGATGCAACGGCCCGTGATCAGCCTGCCCAGGTCACGCATGAAAAAAACAATCAGCACCTACGCGCTCCTGGTATGAAGCCGTCCACCTCCGCTCCGCGGCCAGCTCCGTGCAAAACCTGGTGTTCTCCTGAACCTGGCAAAAAAGGAAGTGCAGACAAAAAAAAAGAAGCCCCCCCCCCTGACCTTCTCGTAGAATTGCTTCTCAAGGGCATCCTGCCGTGGCAGAGCAAGAACAAGAGAGTTGACAAGCCGGCCACAGCTCCTTCTCCGCCTTCACCTCCTTCAGCTCCTCCTCCAGCTTCTTGATCAAAACGTCCTGCGGTCAAGTGTAAGCAAACCTCATCAACCCGCTCCGCAAAAACCTCGCCTTCACCGCCAGCTCCTTGCGCACGTCGTCCTGCAGCCAGGAGCGTGCACGCTAACGACAACACCGAGTCTCTCCTTCCAGGAGTTGAACTCCTTCTCCCTCCTGATCTTCGAAGGTGGCCTTCAAGTGGCGAGATGATGCAACGCTTAAAAAAAAACAGGCCTATGAGGCTTCTTCCAGGAGCCTCTCCATGCGTCCTCGCAACAAAATGCATGTGATGCCCCACGAACTCAACGAGCAGTCTCCTGAGGGACCGCCCACCCGGCCGAGCTGCCGGCGCCGTCCCACTCCTCCTGACGTGGAAAAAAAGGGGAAAAAACGAGGGCAATTCGGGCCTGATGCGGCTCCCGCCAGCACTCCTCCTGACGTGGAAAAAAAGGGAAAAAAACGAGGGCAAATCGGGCCTGGTGAGGCCCCCATTGCCCCCAGCACTCCTCCTGACGTGGAAAAAAAAGATGAAAAAAAAAAGACGAGGGCAAATCGAGCCTGGTGCGGCTCCCATTGCCCCCAGCACTCCTCCTGACAGCAACGCACCAAAAAAAAAAAGGCAATAAAAAAAAAACGAACGTCCTCCGCCATTCCACTCATGGCCGGGCGCTGATGCTGATGTTGCTGCTGTTGCTGCTGCTGTTGATGCTGATGCCCGAGTCGTGACCTGTTTGCCCCGCTACCCGAGACCTCCTGCTTGCCCCGCTACCCGAGACCTGTTTGCCCGCTACCCGAGACCTGTTTCTTGCCCCGCTACCCGAGACCTGTTTGCCCGCTACCCGAGCCAATGAACACTGCTGGTGCTGGTGCTGGTGCTGTTCCTGTTGTCCTCGAGCCGGCGCTGTGCGGAGCATCAGTGACTCAACCGTTCACATGGAACACTCCTCCACTTTAACCTTCAAAGTTCTCTTGCCACACGAACCCGAGGTCTCCAGTCAAAATCAAAACAAACCAACGTGACATCCGTGCAAAACAGCCGCGAGAACCTCCGGCGCTCCCGCACCCCAGCATCCCCCAGCATCCCCAGCAGAGGCGTCCCCAGCATCCCCCAGCATCCCCAACAGAGGCGTCCCGCGCGGGACATAAAAAAAAGGCAAAATCATGCAAAACCAAAATCATAAAAAAAGCACACCAAAATCATGCAAAACCATGCAAAATCAAGCAACACCATGCAAAATCAAGGAAAATCATGTCATGCCATGCGAAAAACCGTGCAAAACGAGCTATTAGTCCCGTCCGTATATCGACATACGGACTAGACTAATAGCATTTTTCAGCGCAAAACCGTGTAAAAAGCTATTCTCCCCGGCCATACGTGCAGGTATGGCCGAGAATGCGCGGCCGAGCAAAAAAAACTGGCCCCGTAAAAAAAGAATGGCAAGTTGGGCGAGACAACGACAGCAGATCACGGAGGCCGCGGACGGCGGCGCCCGGGCTCGCACGGGGCGGATGGTGCCGTCGTGCTGAACCTGCGGCGCGGCCCGGGGGCCTACGCGCTGCTCTCGCGCGCGGACGGGCAGCTGACCCGGGCGGGCCAGCACTACTACTCCCACCTGGGGCTGCGGCCTCCCAGCAAGGACTTCGACTACAACCAGCCCCTCATCCGCGAGGGGCCCAACGACTACATCCTGCTGCGCAACGGGCAGAAGAAGCTCGTGCGCTCCCTGCAGGGCGGAGAGCACCGGCTGACCAAGCTGGGCAAGGGCTTCTTCCGCGACAAGTACTACGAGTACCTGGTCCACGTGCCGGTGATCATCCGGGGCAGGCGGCGCAGCGGGCGGAACTACGAGCGCAGGGACTGGCTGCCGGTGAACGAGCTGGGCGGGGCCACGAGGCACCCGGCCCACCTCACGGAGGAGCAGGTGGCGCAGCGGGTCAGGCAGCAGGTGGAGGCCTCGCTGGACCGCGGCCCCATCCTGCAGCTCTCGGACGAGACCTACTTCCTCGACCCCGAGGGGCACTGGGTGGTCAGCACCCAGAGCACGCACTACAGGAACTCCAGGACCGAGGTGGAGACGCTCCTGCGCCAGCGCATGAGGGGCCTGAGGAGCGTGAGCTTCCAGCTGCCCTGCGAGGAGGACGTGCTGCCGAGCGCCTTCGAGGACAAGCCGCTCTGCGTGCCCCGGCAGCTGGCCGAGCTGCTGCAGCTGAGCGTGGAGGAGGTGTGCGCCGACTTCGACGCCATGCTGCGCCACGACTGGAGGCGCCTCGGCATCTCCGCCGAGGAGGTGCGAGAGTTCTGCGTGTGGCGCAACGCGCCGATGCGCGTGCTGAGCTCGCAGGGCGACCTGGTGGACAGCTACGACCCGGCGCTGAAGGAGCACCGCAACCGTGTGCTTCTTGGCCTTCGACGGGCACTGCTACATGTACAGGGCCGTGAAGCGGGTGCTGGAGAGGCAGGCGGCGCGCGTGCTCTACCGGGGCGAGGCGAGGCAGACCCTGCCGCCCATCCAAGAGTGGAGGCGCTTTGACGCCGCGGACGTGCAGCCGGGCTGTTCTGGTGCGAGGACCTGCGGGAGGCGCGGCGCCAGCTCATGGCCGCCGGCGAGAGCCCCAAGGTGGCCATCAGCAGCCCGGCGCAGTACTGCGGGCTGAGGCTGAGGCGGGGCACCAGGATCCGAGAGCTGCCGGAGGAGCACGAGGTGCTGCGGAGGTGGTGCGAGGCGCTCAACCAGGAGTACCGGGGCCAGCGCCTGGCCGGCTTGGCGCACGAGATTTTTTTGAAGATGCTCAAGGCGAAACGGGAGGTGCCCGGCGCGGCGGAGAGGCAGCAGACCTTGGCCGCGCAGGGCGGCAAGTGCGCGCTGTGCGGATGCGGGCTGACGGCCGGCACCTGCGAGCTGGACCACGTGGTGCCGGTGAGGCAGGCCTTTGCGGGCAGCGTGCAAACTCTGCAGGCGCTGTGCGGCGACTGCCACAGCGAGAAGACGCTGAGGGAGAGCGCGCAGCCCACCAGCCTGGAGAGCCGCGTGGCCCCCGGCGTCATGGAGTACGTCCGGAGCCCCAAGCTGCCCCCTCTTGTTTTTGAGGCGCAGACGTGCGCAAAGGACAGCACGTACGTCGGCGTGGACGTGGTGCGCTGCAGGCGCAACGGGCTGGCCAACGCCCCCTTCCCCCTGCCCATCCCGTGCCCGGCGGACGGCGTTGAGCCCGTGGACGGCGTGCTGCCGGACCTGGGCTTTGTGGAGGGCTGCTGCGACGCGAGGCAGTCCTGCCTGAACCTGTTGCCGTACGTGGGGCCCGGCTGGTACCCGAAGTTTTCGCTGGCCGCGATGCTGGACCTGGGCGTCTGCCGCTGGGACCACATCGTGTTGGGCATCTCCGCGCGGAGCCACGTGGACGCGGCGACGCTGCGGCGCGCGCTGGAGCGCATGGACGCCGCGTGGCCCGAAAACGAGGAGCACATGGCCTAGCTCAGCGTGAACGCGATGATAGGCCTGTGGGCGCGCAGCACGGAGGTGGTCTACAGCGTGCGCAGCAGCAGCAGCGAGCTGGACGGCGCGGGCGCGGACTTCTCACAGGCCTTCGCCTACGAGGGGGGCATGGTGTGGGACTTCGTCTACGCGCGGAGGCTGCTGAGCAACGGCACCTACCGCCCCATCCACGACGCGGTCCTCGGCTTCGAGCACTGCATGGTGGCCAAGGCCCGGCGCATCCTGGACGCGCCGCCGCGGTACCTTGCGCAGGTGAAGACGGACTGCCTGCTGACGCAGCGGCTGCCGAAGCGCTTCGCGGAGCGGCTGCGGGCGCTGGAGGCGCTGCGCCACGCCGGTCTACCGCGTGGAAGAGACGAAGCCGTTGCTCAGCGGCAGGGCGCCGCGCATGGAGGCGGAGCGCCCCAAACAGCGGAGGTGGAACGGGGTGGACGACCCCGTGAACCACTGCCTGGCGGGCAACTCCCTGCTGCTCACGGGCCTGCCAGGCACCGGGAAGACGCACCTGGCACGGACCATTGCGGCGAGGCTGCGAGAGCAGGGCGAGGCGGTGGGGCGCAGACGGCCGACCACTGGGTGCGCAGGTACGTGCGCGGGGGCAGCGCGCAAAAGCTGGACTGGCTGGTGGTGGAGGAGATCACGCAGCTGGACATGGCGCTCTGGGCGGACCTGGCCTGCGTGGGGCTGAACGCCGACGTGAAGTTCCTGCTGCTGGGAGACTTCCGGCAGCTGCCGGCCGTGCTGGACTCCTGGGCCGGGCGGCCCATCAGCGCGCCGTTGGAGCAAAGCCAGCTCATCCGCGACCTGGCCGGCGGGCACAGGCACGAGCTCACGGAGAACATGCGCTCCGACCCCGGCATCTTCGACTTCGTGAAGTGGCTGCGGGTCGGCGAGGAGGCGTGCCCCACGCTGGAGCAAGCCAAGGCGAGGCTGAGGGAGCTCTACCCCTCCAAGCCCGGGTGGCCGGACACCACGCTGGTCATCAGCCACAGCAAGCGCATGGCCGTGAACGCAGCGGCGAACCGGGCCCTGGCGCCGGAGGCCTCAAAGCTCCTAGAGCTGGAGACACACGTCATCCACATAGATTTGGGTTGTTGCGAGACAGTAACAACCGCAAATTGCCAAACTGCAACAACCCAAAACAGCCCGCAGAGCATGAGGGTTTGGCCGGGGCTGCGCCTCATTGGGGCCGGCGGAAAAATACCCAAGGGCGTCTTTGTGGCCGTGGCGGAAGTGGAGCCGGACGGAGTGAGGCTGGACAACGGCATGCGGCTGAAGAACCAGGAGCTGCTGCGGGCCACCCGGCCGAGCCACGCAGTGACCTACGCCAGCTGCCAGGGGCTCACCCTCCACAACCGCGTCCGCCTGGACCTGGAGTCCTGCCACCTCACACTGCGCCATCGCGGGCCACGAGCTCCGAGCTGCTGGAGGCGGCCTAGAACGGGCAGCACGGCGCCTCCAGGGGCTCCAGCATGAGGTGGCGCACCTCGAAGAGCACGCCCCACTGCCTGCCCATCAGCCACACGTGCCGGGCCTCCACAAGCGCGCGGCCCCTGCGGCGCGCGAACTCCGCGGGACGCGGCACGCGGTTGCCGGCCGGGTCCCAGAAGAGGCAGCGCTCCAAGTCCATCTTGCACTTCACGTGCTTGCCCTTGGCGCTCACCTTGACGGCGCGCTGCAGCTGGCTCTCAAGCTCCGTGCGGGCGGCCCCCGGAAAGGGCCTCTGGAAGACGATCATGTTGTCGATGACGCCCTGCTCCACCTCCTCCGTCCACAGCTCCAGGTTGGTGTTGCTCGCAAAGCACACACCCACCCTCTTGGCCCCGTCGTCCTGGAAGTTGCCGCAGCACCTCCACGTCCACCTTGCACACCAGCGCGCCCTGATGGGAGTCCTCTATGGACATGAACTTTCCCCCCTTGGCAACGTCCCAGACTCCTTTTTTTTATCCGTAGGAAAAAAGTCCGGTCCGATGAACGTGCGAGTTTTCTTGGTCGTCGCAGCGGCGGTGATCTTGCTCTTTACAAATGCCGAGGCTCCTGGAGCTTTTCTGCGGCACCAAGTCGGTGGGCAGGGCCTTCGAGGCGGCGGGCTGGGAGGTCGTCTCCCTGGACATCGTGTCGAAATTTGAGCCGACAATCCTCTGCGACATCCGGAGCTGGGACTACACGACGTTCCCGCCGGGGCACTTCGAAATGGTCTGGGCCAGCCCGGTCTGCACGGAATACAGCCGCGCGCTGACGACGCGCCCGCGGCGGCTCCTGGAGGGCGACGCGCTGGTGCTCAGCGCCCTCGAGATCATTGCGCACTTTGACCCGCTCAGGTGGATTGTGGAGAACCCGGCCACCGGGCTGCTGAAGACCCGGCCGTTCATGGAGCGTCTGCCCTGGGTGGACGTGACATACTGCAAGTACGGAACTCCGTACAGGAAGCAGACGCGGCTGTGGACCAACATGCGCTGGAGACCGAGCCGAGGGCTGTGCAGGAGCGGCAGCCGCTGCGAGGCGTGGCAGGACGGCAGGCACCTCCGGGCCGCGCAGCGGGGGCCGCGGCTGATGGAGGGGCAGCACGAGAGGGTCAGCCAATCGCGCGAGCTGCTCTACAGCGTTCCTGCCGCGCTGTGCGAGGAGATTGCGAGCGCGGCCACGGAGGAGCTTGCGGAGCGGCTGAGCATTCCGGACTAGGCTTCCTCCGATAGGCCTGGAAAATGCACATTTTTCCATGTTTTGGGGCGGTGCCAACCAAAAATGGCGCAGAGGGGCACCCCCGCCTTTTTTCTCGTTTTTTGGGCGCACTCAAAAGCGGTGTCACGCTGCATCAAAAATGAAGCAGAGGGACACCGGGCCTTTTTTTTGGTCGGTGTCACGCTGCATCAAAAATGAAGCAAAAGGACACCGGGCCTTAGTCAAGCACAGAGACGCCCGTGCCGGAGAGCGTCACCAGCTGGTAGGCCACCAAATGAATGAACAGGTCCGTCATCGTGCCGTCCAGGCCCTTGAAGGTGAACGGGCAAGGTCGCCCGAGCGGGTGCTGACACCACTCAGCGGCATCTTGGGCACGCGCTCGGTGGGAAAGCCGGCAATGAAGCTGTGGCGCAGGTAGCCCACGCGGCCGATGTCGATGTTGCGCACCATGTCGTCGTAGGTGCCCGCGAGGACGGAGAGGAAGTGGAAGTGCTCCGAGGCTCCCTTCATGGGGTTGTGAGGGTACTGCAGGCTGCCCAGCTGCATCTGAGACTCCAGGAGGCTGTCCTCCTGCCTGGCCGCGCCGATGGGGGGCCACGTCCTGCCCCGAAGTGGATCTTGGAGCCCGCGTCGTTGTCCCAAAAGGTCACAAACGCGCCCATGAGTTTCGTGAAGGCGCGCGCCACGGTGACGTTGTGCTCCGCCACGCCGTTCGGGACGCTGGACTGCTGCGTGTGCACCGTGGGGTAGCTGAACACCAGGGACCTTCCGGAGAGGAGCACGCGGTTGAAGGACTCCACCAGCGCAGAGTCCAGGACGACCTGGGAGGCCAGAACTCGGACGTTCTGGATCTCGAAGTCGGTGCTCAGCGTGGCCCCCCCCGGGTGCGCCCCGGCGTTCTCGGACCACAGCGCAGTGGTGGCGTCCGCAAACTCAATTTCTATCACCAGGTTCAGCTGCGGCGGCAGCATCTTCCCGCAGCGCAGGATGCCCACCATGGTGGGGCGCAGCTGCACGTCCGCGTAGCCGCCCTGGTGCACCGCGCGGGCGATGCGCGGGTCGTTCACTTCGTCGAAACCCTCCATGGCCTTGTTGCGGTTGTACTCCCGGCTCTTCAGCAGGTCGTGCACGGCCACGGTGCGCCCGTAGTAGTTGATGTCGTCGCAGCGCTGGCCGTTGGCGAAGACCTGGACGCGCTGGACGAAGCAGGCGGGGTTGGGCGTGGCCGGGCCAGCGGGTTGGTGCCGTCCGTGTTCCTGACGCGGAAGGCGATCTTGATGGACTCGGGGTCGATGAAGGACGTGCCGCTGGTCAGCGGGATGCGGCAGACCCTAGAGGTTGTGGGGGAGAACGAGCTCAGCGAGCTGGGGAAGTACTGCACGTCATGCCGCGCCGTCACGTAGCTGGTGTTGCTTGTCTTCAGCTTGTAGTCCAGGCTCTGCATCAGCTCATCCTGGGCTCCGGCGGTGACTACCTCCATGCTTGTCTATATACACGCATTTTGACTCGTACGGCGAAGGAACATGCTATTCTTCCAGGGCGTATATTGATATACGGCCTGGAGGAATAGCATTTTGCAGCGCAAAATTGTGCGAAAAAACTATTACTCCAGGGTGTACATGTATGTACGGCCTGAAGTAATAGCTTTTCTCAGCGCAAAACCGTGCAAAAATAAACTCTCCCCCAGGAGGAGGGTTTTTATTTTTTTTAAGCAGCCTCAATGTCTCGCGCCAGCTGGTCAAAGCTGGGCGGAGGCAGGCTCCGGCGTCCGGAACTGGAGCTTGCCCGCGAGCTCGGCTGGGACTGGGGCAGGGCCACGGGGTTCAGGCCCCAGGAGAAGGGGCGCGGCGTGTTGGACTGCGCCTGGACGCGGAAGCCGGACTGCGAGGAGGCGCGGCTGCGTGCGGGGCTGCCGGACGTGCTGCTGCCGGTGCGCAGCGTGAAGTGCTGAGGCTGAGTGGCGTCATTCATGTTGTTGGCGGACCGGATGTCCTGCACGGCCGCGTCCTCGGTGCCCTGCTGGGGCCGGAAGAGCGTGTTCTCGAGGACCCAGCCCGTGCCGCGGGCCAGGCCGTAGGCTGCGCCGCCCGCAATGCCAACGGCCAGCCCCGCCGGTGCCGCCGCGCCAACTCCCGCCACGCCAGCCAACGTTCCAGCAACCTCGCCCGCGGTGGGCGCCAGGGCTGCTGCTCCTTCAGCCAGCCCCCCCAGGTACCCGAAGGCTCCGCCCACACCCTCGGCGGCAACGGCAACCTCGCCCTCCTCCGCTGCCACGGCCGCCGTCTCCTCCACGGCCTGCGCTGCGCCACGCTCCACCTCCTGCGCGCGCTGCCCTGCCTCATCCAGGAGGCGCTCCACATCACTGGGCCGACCTATGATCTGCGGAGGCGGCTGCGCCTGGCCCGGACGGGGCAGCACGTTCAGGCGCACGTACTCCGCTGCGTCCTGGGGCAGCTGAGAGCGGAAAGCCTGCGCGGCTGCAAGCCCCGCGGCCCCTGCGCCTATGAGGTCCGCTGCCGCCTGCGCGCCGTCTGCAGCGCTGCGCAAACGGCCCGTGATGGAGGGCGGGCCCTGCCCGTTGTTCGTCAGCGCGTCGGCCTCCGGGTCTCCTGCAAGGTCGTCCTCGCCGAAGCGGTTTCCTCCTTGGAACCTCCGCGCAAGGCGCACGTCCTCGTCCGTGGCCTCTGCGGGAGTGCGGAAGCCTTCCTCGGGAATTGCCTGCAGGGGCGTGTGCTGCAGGGGCCGGGGATTGGGGTCCTCGCTGGACTGCACAAAATCGTCCAGGTAGAAGTGGCTTGTGATGAACGAGGTGGCCTTGCGGTCCGGCTGGTCCAGGGGCAGCGGCTCGTTCCGCTCCAGGTAGCCCACCACCTGCTCAAAGCGCGGGCGCTGGTTGAAGCCGTGCGCCCGAAGCGTCGTCATTTACTGTTGCGCAACTTCGCCCGCCGCCCGTTCCACGCCCCGGCGCTCGGCCCGCGCGTAGCGCAGCTGGGGTACCTGGCGGTGCACAGCCTCCGTCAGCCGGCTCACGTCGTCCAAGTGCCGCTGCCCCTCCTGCGCCTGCCTGCGCTCGCCTAGCCAGTTGTTGAAGGCCCGCGCCTCCTCCAGTTCTCGGTAGCGCTTCAGCAGCAGCGGCTGCAAGTTGTAACTGGGGTACGTCCTGCGGAACCACCGGAGCATCCGCGGCTCGTTGCGGGGCTCTATGGACATCATGCATTTATACCAGTACACTTGCGCCTGTGGTCAGCCGGTCATAAGCGGACTGCCTCTCCAGCATGCGCAGGGCGCGCTGCTGCTCTCTTGTGAGCTGAGGCGCCTCCGGTTCAGCCGGCGCCGGTGCCTCAGCCGGTGCCTCAGCCGGTGCCTCAGCCGGTGCCTCAGCCGGCGTCTCAACCGGAGCCTCCGCCGGCGTCTCAACCGGCTTTGGCTTGCGCTTTGGGGCAGCCGGCTCAGTAGGCACGTCCTGCTTAGGTTTGTTCTTGCTCCCAGGGGGCCTGCCCCGCCGTTTCGGTTCCGGCGCAGCGTGTGGCGTAGCGTGTGGCGCAGCGTGTGGCGCAGCGTGTGGCGTAGCGTGTGGCGCAGCGTGCGGTGCCTCCGGCGCAGCGTGCACCTCCGCCTCTTGCGCCTCCGCCTCGTGTTCGGTTGGCTCCTATTCGAAGGAAGTTTAGAAGTCTAACTTCCGACAATATCGACAACTCAAGCAGAGCAGTGCAGAGCGAGAGATAGAGAGAGAGAGAGAGAAGAAGAGATGAAGAAGCGATGAAGAAAGATGAAGAAGCGATGAAGAAAGATGAAGCATGGTGTGCGAAATGTTAGAAAGGTCGCGGAATGCTGTATTTTTCAATGTTTTGAGCCTCCAGACGGCCCAGAAGTTACTTCGGTAAAGCGGCGGGTGCGGAGCCTTTGGTCGGAATTGCTGGCAAAAAATCGCACGCGGCCTGCGCGCGGTGCACTTTTGGAAGTCAAAATCGTAAAAACACTACATGCTCGGGCTACTTTTGGAAGCTCCAACTTTCAAAAATCGCACGCGGCCTGCGCGCGGTGCACATTTGGAAGTCAAAATCGTAAAAACCTGAGAGGGTCGGGCTACTTTTGGAAGCTCCAACTTTCAAGAATCGCACGCGGCCTGCGCGCGGTGCGCGTTTTTAAGATGCAATGTAGCTTGACAGCGGTAAAACGCATTGGAATGGCAACGCGCAAGGCTTTTATCTAACTTGGAAAAATGCGTGGCGCCTGCGCGCGGTGCGCGTTTTTTAAGATGCCATGTAGCTTGACAGTGGTAAAACACATTGGAATGGCAACGCGCAAGGCTTTCATCCAATTTGGAAAAAATGCGTGGCGCTTGCGCGCGGTGCGCATTTCTAAGATGGAATGCAGCTTGGCAGTGGTAAAACGCAGTGGAATGGCAACGCGCAAGGCATCCTACGCTGCCCTGTTGAGTTAGTCGCGCTCTAGATAGATAGACAGACAGACAGATAGATAGATAGATAGATAGATAGAAAGCTGGAAAGATAGAGAGACAAGTAGACAGATAGATAGAGAGGTAGACAGGCAGATAGATAGGTAGATAGACAGATAGATAGATAGGGAGGTAATGTCGCTGTGACCGTGTGGCGTTTCGGCTCTGTCTTGTCAGTTGCTCCGCGTATGTCATGTTTGTTCAATGTCCCGGTTTTCGTCACCAGCATCTCTAGCATCACCACCACCACTGTTCATGTTTGTTCATGTCCCGGCTTCAATCGCGGAGCGGCAACTCACATCACCACCACCACTACCACCACTACACTTTCACCAGCACTCCCACCAGCACCACACACAGGCCGAGAACATGTTAATGTTCTAGTTTGTTGTTTGTCACCAGCCGACCTACCAGCATCACGCTCAGGCGGACAACCTCTTGATGTTTTTTTTAGTTTGTGTTCCCACAGAACGCATATACTTCCACAGACACATGCCAGTGACATCGTTTCCTTGTGTATCCCGCACGGTGGAGCGCGTCTTTTCTGACCGCTCCGGACGCCATGGCAGACGCATTTGATAAGACGGTGGCGTTTTTGGCAGCCTACTCGCAGGAGCTTGTGCAAATGAATAAGCCGACGCTTACAGCTTTGCTCAACAGCAAGCGGCGCAGTCAGGTACCAGAGTGGGAGCGAGCCAGAAATTTCTGCAGACGAAAACTTTCAAGCTTGGAGCCAGCTCAGCAGCAGATTTTGGAAGACTGGGAGTTGTGCTTTGTGACAAGTCCACGTTGGAGGCTGCGCCTTTTCTGGCCGGCCTTCAATGCTGTTTTTGCCGCGTGGAGGCATTTTTGACAGAGACGGCAGAGGCGATAAGATACTCAAGCAAGCCAAGCTTGCTGGCAGCTTTGCAGAGTCGACACATGCAGGAATTTCAAATGTCGAGCTTTTGCCGTGTTTTCCTGCTGCGCTATAGCGACCGCTTGGCGTCTGCGGAAAAGGATTTTTTGCTTGCAAAGGAAGCTGAGTTGTGTCAAGTGAGTGCTGCGGCAAAAGAAGCTGCAGCATCGCGTCGTGCTCCTGCCTTTGTCGAAGCGCAAGCCTTCTTCGCTCAGAATGCTGTTGAAATTGCTCAGCTACAGAAGCAAAGCTTGTCAGCTGTTGTCAGCAGCAACCGCGCGAATTCCGACACACGTTGGAAGCAAGCTAAGAATTTCTTCGACAGGCACGTGGCATTGTTGAATGCCGACCAGAAAGAGCATTTAGAAGACTGGGAGTTTGTGCTTTGTGACAAGTCCAAGTTGGAGGCTGCGCCTTTTCTGGCCGGCCTTCAACGAAGCTTTGCAAGGCTGAGTGCTTTTGTCCAAGCTTACTCTGCCGTGCTGCGAGCTCAAGAAAAGTGCTCCCTGGTGAAGGCATT
>CAUJNA010001932.1:0-50427 GCA_963377175.1 Effrenium voratum | reverse complement strand
GTTCCACAAAACCAAACAGCCAAAGCACACAAGAAAATTAAGAAATATAATAATTCAATCTTTACAAACGATAAATATATTACAATTATAACATATAATAGTTTACATGTTATTATTATAGTATGATTATAATTTCAGTACAGGATAATAATTTAATTGACAAATCTCATTTATTTCATACATCATTTTAAAAATAATATTAATGTCTCTCACTGTATTTTTAACATTAAACTTTTTATAAATTTCAATATAATATTTGATATATTCTTTAATATCATCTCCTTTCTCTTGACTATAACACAACATCCTTAATATATCATCAATCATACCATATTTTTTCTTAGGGATTTTAAGAAACTGTTTAATATAATCGTAAGGTGGTATTTTATTTACAGTTAGAAATATTAAAATCTCATCTTCTACATTTCTATTATGTCTCCCTTTTATTCTCAACAGACATTTGATTAAAACTTGATTATCTCTCCATTCCTGACAAATGTTACATTCATCTTCTTCATCCGTTGAATAATTAATAATATTATTCAATATTTTATTAGATAAATTTAATTTATACAATTCCATATTTTCTTTTTTGAAGTGACAACAATCATAGCATTTTTTATTGATATAATTATTGATTTTATCACCGTTCATTTCTATCTTAATATATTAAGTCAATATTTCTTTAAGTCGTTTTCAAAGAATTTATTTTATAATGACCGTAAGCAAGTGAGTTTATACTATCTAACCAATATTTTTTGTTTTCATAACTACTAAGAGCAATTTTTTTAGTTGTTATACTAAAAATTCTGTGGTTTTTACTTCTAATACTATTAAATGACTTATGTATAACCTCATTAGTTTTTAAAACCGTCTCAAACTCTTCATATTTCATTTGACGTCTTACTGTGCCTTTTGCTATGCCCTTACATTTCTTATAATTTTTATCATCACCATAAACTGAGTAAGCATAGCATTTAGGACGAAGAGCTATAAACCCTGTTATTATTTTACTTTTTAATTCATCCTTAAATTTACCTAATACTGTCTTGTTATTATCATCATAACATTTATGTTCCTTAGGATAATCTGAAAAATCTAATTCTTTTTTAATTGAATTAAGGTCTTCATAAATGTCATTGGTTTTAGTATGAAATACAAAACTATCAGTATCAGTATATACCATTTTAATATTATCTCCATATTTAGGCTTCATAACGTCATAATAAAATTTATACATGTGTTGCTTACTCAAATCTAAAATACTCATCCCAATAAATATAGGTTTGTCTAGATTCAACTTTGTTTTTTGCTTTTCAACTCCAACCAAATTTTCATTAATGATATGACTATGTTTGAAGTTAGGATTACTTACACACTTCATATATCTAGTTTCATCACTCACAACCTCAAAAACTAAATGTTTCCTTTTATCCTCCATTGTTTTTCCAAATATGGCATTGTTCATCAATTTGTAAACATCTTTCTCAAAATCATTTCTAGCATTCTTCCTCTTCTCAGTGTTAAACTCAATGTAAGGTTTTAAAACTTCTTTTTGTTAAAATTTAATTGCTCTATGAATTTTCTTAAGTTTTAACCCTTGCTTCAAATAAAATTGTAAGGTTATTATATGGATTACATATTTTTCTTTATCATTTAAGTTCAATATTAATTTATTTGTTTTCTCATCCGTAGGTTTTTTATGATTTAAAAATTCATAAATTTCAATTTGTTTATCTGACAGCATGTCGGCTTTAACATTCATAACCACAGGTGCCATTGGATAGTCATTGTGTAAATCGTGTAATTCTTTAGGATATTCTAAATCCACTTCTAGAATATATCCAATATTATTATTCTTATAATTAATAATGTCTTCTTCTTTTAATGTATCATCCCATTTTAGATTTTTATATGGCAGTTTTTGTATCATGCTTAACCCATACAAATTATTAGCATCAAAATAGTTAATATAACTACTTGCTTTATTTTTATCATATTCTTCTCCCATGTATTTATTATTTGCTTCAACTTTTTTAGTAGAAACCATACACATCCCGCCTCTAAGTCCCGCTTCTAACATTTCATACATTTCTTGGTCATATATTAAATCAATCTCTACACCAGTCATTTTAAGCATAGCATCAAAAGCAAAGTTAGGCAATGTATAATAATAAGCAGGGTCCAATCCATAATATTTCATACATACATCTCTAAAACTTTCGAAAATGTCAGTCAATAATAATACATCAGTTTTCAAATATAAATCATGGTATTCACCCATATTCTTAATGTCAAAATGCTTCCATATAATTTTTGCCCTTTCATAGTCGTTAACACTTATACCTTCTTCACTCAACTGACTATAAAAATCATCCTTACTCGGTAATAGCTCATCATCAAATTTATCAAATGAATTCATGTAGTCATAAGGATAAACGCCTTTATCAGTTAATAAATCTAGACATTTCTCACTCTTAATCACATCATTTTTACTACTGAACCTAAAATTATCTTTCCAGTTTTCACGCAATAACCATTTACTTTTATCTTCTTCATCTGTATTGTCATACTTACTCATTGAAACTAACTTATCTAATGAAGCAGTTAAAAACCCAAAAGTGTCTTTAACACTCAAACTTTCAAAACTGATATTAATATTTTTTCACTGTTCTGAGCGATGACACCTATTTTACTGTTGTTACTTAATTTATCAGCATTTTGAATAATTAAATGACCGTCATAATTTTTCATGTTATGAAAGAATACTGGAATTTTAAAATATCTATTACAAAAATTTAGATTGCAAACATTATGAGCACAACCTCTATACTTACCTGTAAAATGACAATGGTCTCTAACTTTTCTATATTTCTCTGCTTCCTTGGCATTTTTATAGTTCATTCTAAACTTATCCCCACAAATAAAGCAGTTTTTAGCATTTTTAAAATCTTCTTTGTCTTCGTCAGTCATGTCTATTTTTTTGTTTTCTCCCATCTTCTCCTTTACTTCTGTCCTAATCTCATTAAGTTTTTGACAAAACACATCAACAGCATCTTTACCACGATACATAAATTCATAATTTGTATTATCAACAGCATTGACCATATTAAGCATAAAACCACATGGTTTATGCTCTTGATAAGAAAAAGTGTTTTTATCTTCATCTTCATCAGGCTTTTTCAGTTCCTCTGTCAAACATTCAAAATCAGCATATACAACAAAAGGACATCTTAACTTTTTGAAGTGATGCTTAAAACTAACTTTCTCATAAGGCTTAGGCATTACTATTTGTTGTCCTTCAACTTCCATGCATCCACTATCATAATGTTTATTTAATAATTCTTCATTTCTAAATCCATGATTACAATATTTACAAAAATAGGACTTACCATTATGATTACTTTTTTGATTATTAATAAGTCTGCTCAAACTTTTTATATACACATAATGACTGCAATCCTCCTCATCAACTCTCAACAAATCAAGATGACAAGAAGCATCTTTATTTTTCAATTTTCTACTAATAACAATTTGTTCATTATCATCAATTTCATAAACATTAATGGATATTGATTTATTATTTTCTTCAAATATATCTATATCATTATTATTAGCAGGAAAACTCACACCATCAAAAATCAAATCACTTGCTATCTTCTTGTAATGAAACATCTTTTCAGGGTGTGCTTTATCACAAATTTTACAATATCCACACTCAATAGAATATTTAAAACACTTGTCATCTTGATTTTTAATATTGATACATGCCTTTTTCTTTTTAATCCATTCTGGAAGTTCAATATATTTGCCAGCTCTAGTCGGATTATATTTATTATACATGATATGAATATTATTAATATTGCTAATTATTAATCCTGACTGATACAAAGCCATATCTAAAATTCTTGTTTCAACATCAGGTCTCATTCTTTTCAAAGCATTCCTTAAATCCTCTTCATTTACAATAGTGTACGACCTTGTCCTAACTGTTACGTTTCTCTCCTCATCAAATAAGTTCATAACTTTCATATTTATTGTAGCATTAAGTTTCATTCCTCTATTCTCTTTCAAGTATTCATTAAGTTTGTCAAATTGATAATTAAAATAAGTCAATCCGTTCAACTCTTTTAAATGAATGTTTGAAATTGTGTAGGCGTTAGCATATGCTCTAAAGGCGCTTCTTTCTTCTGTTATTACTGCTTTTTTCTTAATAGCATGTTTTAAAACCGTTCTTGCTCCTACTCTTTCTCTGATTTGATTTGCTTTGTAGTCATTAGTTTTCTTTACTGCTTCAAGTCTCTTACTCAATCTATTGCTTATTGGTTTTTCTGGATTATATCTATACTGATTGTTTCCTATAATTATGGTTTTAAGTTTTTTACCTTTATTATTTACTTTGTATTCTCCTAAATTTTCTTTAAGAAGATACTTAACTATTTTAGTGTTTTCATCTGGCGGTAAATCTCTATTCATATTATTATCTATATAATTTAATTAGGTTTTTTCTCTTTAAGTCTTTTTAAAGTCATAAAATTCTAAGAACTAAATAACTAATTATTAGTCTAAATTATTTTAATTTTCAATTAATAATTCATGAAGATTAAATCATAGATTTAATCTAATTTATTATTTTAATTTTCAATTAATAATAATTCATGGCGCAAATAATGCTTTTTCAATCCTTCCAAGACATAGTATGTTTGTAATGTTATATCTTTTTCTATCTTTTCTATTTTGTATTTCCTTTCTGTCCACTTTGAGTTGGTTTCTTTCCTCGATGTATAATTACCTTTTCCTTTTTGGTATATTTTCACTGTGTCTGAAACAGATAATTTAGGATATTTCCTCATATGCTTTTGCTTCAGTGTAAGGTTTGCTTTTACATTTGCTCTGTTGTCATCATCATGCGCTTCATTTGGTTTCATTCCAGTTGATGAGTGAATAGCGCTATTATATTTCTTTAATGTAGGTTTCAACATATCAGTCCATCTACCTTTAGTAAAGTGTATTCTGTCTCCTATTCCTTTTTTCATCGTTCTAATCAATCTCTCCACAATATTAGCATGCGTTAGTGTTGTTTTATGTATTATACCTAAATCATCTAAATATTTCTTTACTTCTGCTTTAAATGCTCCATCATCATCAGAAAAGATTTCCACAGGCTCACCCATAACTTTAAATGCTTCTTTCAAACCTTTCAAAACATTTGGACTGTCTCTTTGAAACATTGGATATACAAAACCTAATTTACTGAAAGCATCTATTACAATCAATGCATAGCGTTCTTCATCTTCTTTTTTAAATATTTTCATATCCATAATATCTATTTGAAATTCTGCTCTGGCATATGGCACTAAGAAACTGTTATAATTCTGATACGGTTTTATTTGCTTGTTAGGTTGCTTCTTCAACCACTTTGCCACTTCTTCTAATGTTACACTTGCTCCTTTCTCTCTTGCTTGATTGTATAAGCTTTGTTTAGAACCATAACCTGTTTCTAAATCATAGTAGATATTGCTCATTATCTCCTCATTACTTAGTTTACTCATATATTGAAATTGGATTATATTAATTAAAATTAAATTAATATTATCCAATTAGACTTTACTTTTAATACTCTGGCACTTTCTACTTTTTTCATGTCTTGATTTGTTAGAACTGTTGGCCATTGATTTTCCACAAATATTACATGTATAAGGTTTATTAAGTTTTTCTTGAAAGTATTTTTTATGATAATCCTTCTGATATTGTTTCTCTTTATTTTCTTTTGTTTCTTCGCTATCAGTAGGACTTGGCAACACATCAGCATCCGAACTTTTATAATGTCTTTCAATGTCATCAGCAAAACTACTATTCATAAATAACATATTCATAAAGTCGTGATAATCATCTTCATCATGTATTCCTCCTAAAAATCTATCTCTTCCATCATCTGAGTGTCTGCTATAGAATGGCATTTATCTTATAGAATAAAGTCGCTATTTCTTTAAGGCATTTTTACAAATTCTGGTATTTTAATTTTATTTTATTTTTATTATTATTATTTATTTATTATTATTATTCATTTTTATTATTAGTATTTTTATATTTTAATTTTATTTTTATTATTTTTTTAATTTTATTTTTATTATTATTTTTTATTATTATTATTATTTATTTATTCTTATCTTCATCATTTTATGTCTAAATCATGTTTGTTATTTCTTATATATTAATTCACGGTATAATGATTGAATTGGTTTTATATCGTCCTTTTTGTTTTTGTTGTTTTTCCATTTATCAAACATATCTTTGTATTTACTAAATTCATTTTTTGTTATTTTCCCTTTGTTCAATCCTTCTTTGAATGCTTCGTCCAACAGTTGTATGTTCATTCTTGAGGGTGCTGTTTTGTCTTTTTGTATTGTCTTTTTTGGTTTGGTTATTTCAGGTGTCTTGTCGTCTTTATCTTTGTCAGGTTGCAATCCAGATGATGCACCTTGCGCTATTTCAGGAGTGTGCTGTATTGCTTTTAGCATCTTCTTTTTTTCTTCTTTGTTCGTTTTACTTTTTGCTTTTGGTCTCATCTCTTCTGGTGTGTCTCGTTCTTGTCGTTTTTGTGCGTCATCTCTGATGCTTTCTATCGCCATTGTCTCGCTTTCATCCATTGTTATTGCTTCCAATGGTGCCTTTGCTTTTGCTTTTGCTTTCGCTTCTGCTTTTTTCGTTTTTGATGGTTTAATTACTTTTGCTACTGCCTCTGGCGACTGGGAAGAACTTGAAGCAACTGTTGCGTTAAGATTTGCCATATCTTGAAATGCTTGTGTTCCTTGAAATATATTTGCTAAATCTTGACCTAAACTTTCATCAGTTTGTTTCATTCTTTGTAACCTTTGGTTCATATCATCAAAATGTTGTTTTCTAACGCTTTGAGAAATATAACTGATTTGTTGTTCGTGTTGTTCTTCTGCTTCGTCCATTGTAGCATCCAGCGCTTCTGTTGCTTCATCTCTTAAATCATCCGTTTCATCGTCCTTCGCTATATCAAACTGTTCTGTTTGATTTTTCTCATCTAACATTTTTTGAAAGTGTTGTTGTCTCAAATCTACTGTATTATTATCATAAACTGTTCCTAATGGACTATCACGAAAATAATAAGCGTTTCTGTCTATTACATCTCTTATATTACTTATTTTTAAATTCTTCCTTTGTAATTTCCTTTATCAGTTCATTATAAGACGGTCTTAATCTTAATTGAGATTTTAATGTTTTCATCTGTGCATTGTCTAATCTCATTAGTATATTAAATTAATTAGATTATATTTATTAATCTAATTAATTAATTTAATTAATTTAATCAAAATTAAAATCTTGTCTTAATTGATTGATTATTCCTTTCTTCTTCCTAATCATTTCTGAATAGGATTTACCTGTTTCACTTGATGGGTGATGTCTCAATTTTTCACTTTCCAACCTTTGGATTTCATTAAAATAAGCCTGTGCTTCTTCTTGATATCTTCTTTTATTTTGAAATACAGCATAATCTTTTTTAGCGCTATGACGTTCTAATTGTTCTTGTAATTCTTTAAAATATGTGTAATTAGGTTGGTGTGCCTTGTTGTCTCCTTCATAATAGTAATGTTGACTTGATTTATATTTATTCTTCTTTTTTGGTTTGTTTGTTTCAAAAACTGCTTTTCTATCAATAACATCACTGATATTCGGTTTGTCTTTATTTTGTGGTTCTGTTATTCTATTTACAACGTTGTCATAAATTTCTCTACGGTGCATAAGCAATTGTTTTTTATCAATAATCATTATATAATAATAATTAGATTAAATAATTTTATTTGCTAAATTAATAATTTTCTGTTTATTTTTATTATCTCGTTCCATTTTAATATTATTGTATCTATCTTTTGCAGTTTCAAATACTTTATTAGCAGTTGTTTCTAAATGTTTTTTTCAATCTTTCTTCTACTCGTCTTTCTATTTCTTGTTCATCAACTTTTGGAATATTATCTTTAACTTTTTCATATACATTATTCTCAAATTCTTTTGCTTGTTGTGGATGCATAATTTTTCTTCGAACAACTTTGTTAGGGTCTGGTTCTTTTTTAACTGGTATTCCATTACAGTTATGACGATATTTGAAAGTGTATTTTGTTAAATATTTTTTACATTTTGGACATTCCACTTTTTCAGTTGAGTACGTTTTAGATTTTAATTCTTGCTTTGGTTCGTGTTCTTCTACTTTATTATTTTCTTCATTTATAATATTATTAGTTTCTACTTCTTTACTTTCTTCATTAATAATAGGTTCTTCTTTAATTTCTTCTACTTCCTTAGGTGCTTCATTATTTTCACTGCCTACATCTACTATTTCAATATTTTTAACCATATAATTAGTATATAATAAATATTTATATTAAAATATTTTAATATAATTAGTATATAACAAATATTTATATTAAAATATTTAATATATGATTTTCTAACCTTCAAAAAATGTTAAACTAAAACTACTTGTTGTTCCATTCATATTTAAAACTCTACCCGACGCATCAGTAAATCTAAAATGAAGTCTATTCAATGAACGCATACTAACATCATTAGCATCATTTAAAATTAGTTCATTATCATATATGAGGTTGCCGAATGATGTTAAAACTGGTACTTTCTTTATTATTGATGAAGTACCAAAACTACATAACTGGTTTCCGTTACTTAATTCATTACAATGAATATAAATATTTTTAACAGGTAAAAATGATATAAATCCACTAACAAACGGGTCTGCTGTACTATTTACTTTTTCAGTAGTATTTCCTAAAATGTCATTAATACTATTAGGATAATCTCTATCATAATCAACACCAAAACTGTAATTTGTTTTTAATTCTTTATCTGTATGGATTATAAAAAAGTAAGAAATATAATTACAACTTATAGTTATATTATTTGTTTTTAATGAATAACTACAAGTAAAAAAATTACTGTTTCCATCAGTTCCATTAGTAGCAGTATTCAATTTATTTTGTAATTCGGTTGCTAATTCACTACCTACATAACTACCTTTATCAGGTGCTACAATAAAATAATATACTGGTGCTCCTATTAATATCCCTCCTAATGTTAAATATAATCTGTTATTTAAATTTTCTTCAATTGGATAAAATGAATTAGCGATAGATACTTCGTGACAAATCATTTTAGTATTTGGTCCGCATTCTTGTTGCTCTCTTAAATTAATAACAAAATCTGATGTAGATTGACTGTCATTTAAATCACGATAAGCACTGTTGATATATATTTTACGAAATCTCATTATATTAATTAATTAGAAATTTTATAATTTAATTATATATGAAAAATAAATATAAATACAGTTTTTATGATAATAAAAACGCTACGAAGTACAAATATTATTTAAAAGAAGGAACATTAAAATCATACAATCCTCTTCATCAAGGATATAGTGAGATGTATAGAAAAATAATTAATGAATTTCAACAAGAAAAATCATTATTCAAACCTAAATATAATAATAATTTATCTGACACAGAAGGATTAAACAAAGCATATACAAATGGTAAAGGTTATTATTTAGATAATAATAAACTATATGTTGCTGGAACATTTGGTAAGTCTAATATTATATCAAATATTAATGATATTTTAAGTGATATTACAATTCCATTTGGTTTAAGTTCATTCAGTGAAAGGTATAGAGATATTAGCGATATACTTGATGAAAACCATAATATTAGTGAAGTTATTTCACATTCATTGGGTAGTAGTGCGAGTGCTAAATATTTAAAAGAAAATCCTGATAGAAATATTAGATTAACTACTTACGGTGCTCCTTTTATTTCAATGTCAAACAAAAACAATGACAACTACACAAGCATACGAAATTTTGGAGATATAGTCAGTATTTTAGATAGAGGCAGTATAACATCAAATAGAGGAGGTTTTAACCCATTAACAAATCATCAACACTCATTATATGGTGATACTGGCAAGGATGTATCAAGAAGCATTGAACCTGTAAAGGAAATTTTGTAGTCTTATATATAATGCCTAATAATGATATAAAAAATACTATAAATCCTAAAAAGAAAGTCAGTTATGATGACATTAAAAAGATTGTAGAGGATGAACGCGAAGCCTTCGCGTTGCTACGCGAACCTAATTATAAGGTTGAACATAATAATATTAAAAATAAATCTAAAAAACTATTAAATAAAAAATCTAAAAAAGAAGTTATAGATTATTCACACTTTAAAATAAAATAATTTAATAATAGAATAATATAATATTTTTCTATTATTAAATATATAAGTTATGGAAACATTAGATATTGAAGATGTCCTTGTTGAAAAGAATTTAAGATTTAAATTAAAAGATGGCGGTTCTTATGTTCGGTCAAAAGAAAGTAAAAACTTTTATCCTTCATCGGTTTCTACTTATACCGCTGATACAAATTCAGTAATTAGATTTAACATTACTGGACCACCTAATCAATGGTTGTCCTTACCATCTCTATTATTAGGATTTACTCTAAACAACGCTGATAACACAGCAGACCACGAACTTAGACCAATAGACACAGCCGGTTTCTTTGATAGGGTGCGTGTGTTAATGGGTGATGTCATTGTATGTGATTTAAATTCTCTTTCTCGTGCGAGTGCTATGAAAGATGTATTAAAATCATCAGAAGAAAAAAGAATTGATGAAGCATTAGGTTTTGGAAATACTCTACTCAATCATGATGGACGGTTTTTAGTTTGTAATGCTACTGGAACTTCTACTACCCAAGCAGTAACTAGAAATGTAACCAATGGTAATTATAGAGGAATTAAAGCAGGTAAAAGTGCCAATGTCTATTTTGATTTAAATTTAAAATGTTTCAAGACTTGTGAAAACTGGATACCTTTATCTTATTGCCCAATCACGATTGAATTATATCTAACCACTGATGTATTAAAACCAATTGTTAATAGAACAGGACTTTTTACTACTACAAATACAAGTATACAGTGGTCTGTTACAAAACCTTTATTCAAAGGAAATGTCTATACTCTTGACGATAGCTTATATGCAGAGTATGCTAAATTATTAGAAACTGGTTCTCTTCCTATTACATTTGAAACTGAAACCCTACAAGAACAAACAGCATCAACATCAACTGAAATATTCACAACTATTGTCCGTAATGTGTCTAAATTAAATAAACTGTTTATTTCTTTTTCAAATGCGACTCAAAAGGGTTATGTAGGCGGATACGGTGAATTATTGAAACCATATAACTTTATGTATCATCCACTGGCACATGTAACAAATGACCTAGGATATTATGACCCAGAGCATGATTTATCTGCTTCTTTGATAATCGGTAATCAAGTTATTCCAAGTCAAGAAATTCAAGGTGTTCGTGAAGCATACGTCCATCTTATGCATTGTGCTGATAAACCAATGTTAGTTAGAGCAGAAGATTACAGGTCTCACGCTTTTATGTATGGTTTTAATTTACAAAAATTAGAAAGTGCAAATTATACTGGTATGAACCTTAAAAATAATTCAAATATGGTTGTTAAAATAAAAGCGTTGGAGGGTTCAACATTATATAGCGCTCCTGGTAAAATGGCCGAGAGAATTTATATGCTCTTGGTTCATGAGTGCATTCTTGAAATCCGTTCAAATTCTGTATCATTTTATGATTAAAATAAAAAATATGATATTATTAATTTTCTAATTAATAATATAATATTATGAGCAAAAACTTAATGAATATCTTTGATATTACAGCAAATAGAATTAGGCAAGTAAAAGATGGAGCAGTCAATGATATAGAAGACCTTTACGCGAGTAAATCTGACATTCAAACAGTATTAGATAGTAAAGCAGACCAAGCAGATACTTACACAAAGGAACAGATAAACGCTAATTTTTATGATATAACTGAAACATATGACAAAACAGAAATTAATGTATTATCAAATAATATTAGTTCAAATTCTTTTTTAATAGGTAATCTGACAATAACTTCAAATACAAATTTTAATAATATTTCATTAAATACAAGTTTAATAAATAATTTAAATTCTACTATGACAACTAATTTTAATAATATTTCTTCAAATATTAATTTAATTAATACAAATTTTAATAATATTTCATTAAATACAAGTTTAATAAATAATTTGAATTCTACTATGACAACTAATTTTAATAATATTAGTTCTAATACTAATTTAATTAATACAAATTTTCATAATATTTCTTCAAATACAAATTTAATAAATAATTTAAATTCTACTGTATCAACTAATTTTAATAATATTTCATCAAATTCTCATTTAATATCTCAATTACAAACAGGTTCATTTGATAGTAATTTATATTACAATAAAATAACAACTAATAATTTATTAACAGATAAATTAAATACAACAGTATTGAATGATACATTAATTCATAATATAACAACTACTTCAATTTTTAAAATAGCAAATTTTGGAAATTATAATAATTTTTATGAAATGTACAATAATTATTTTGATAGTTATATTTATGGAAATTTAAGTGGAGCAACTATGTTTTTAAATCAAAGAGGTTTTGGAGATGTAGAAATTAATAATTCTTCAATTTTTCAAAATGATAAAATATTATTAAATCATAATACTACAGTATTATCTAATTTACAAGTATCTGGTTTATTTTCGTGTTCATCTATTTTAGATATAGCAGGTTCTGATAGTAGATATGTTTTACAATCAGATGGATTAAGTGGATTAATAACAGGAAATACAAATACAATTAATTCAATAATCACAAATGATAGTGCACAAGATACAGTAATAAGTCAAAAATTAGACAAAGTTAATACAACATTACAGACAGTGAATTCGCCATTAATACTTAGTTTAACAGATAATACTAATCCAATATTTAGAATCCAGGACGCAGTTAGTAACCAAAGACTAGAGTTTAAAAGCGGTTGTCAGTTAGACTCTTATCAAGGTTTACAAGGGGCAACTCCTTATCGATTATGGCTAGGATGGAATACAGGAGATGTTATTATTGGAAGACCTAATAATGCTTCAAGAATCACAATTAATGGTAATGTTCATACTTCATATAATTTTGCGCAGATGCACGGGACATCATATTTCGAAGTTGCTGTTTATATGAAAGGAAATTTATTTACAAATAATGATTTTTCAACGGATATTAAAACAAAAATAGATAATATCAATACTTCAATAAATGGATTAGAACCATATTTAGAAACATATATACCAGATGCAATAGAAGGTTTTTATATGCATCATCCTAACTTTATTTCTCTTTCTGTTGGCGATATTACTAATGCCAGTAACCAATATATGATGTGTGATGGATTAGTTAATAAAACTATTTTTAGTAAACCTATTGACGTGTTAGGTAATATTTATACAAATGCTGATGTTAATTGTGATAATGTTAATATTGATACCAATGGAAAATTAACAATTGATACAAATTGTGAATTATATAGATATGTTAGTTCGTTTTCATCTTTTGATATGAGGAATAGTGATGCTAATTCTTCAATTAGGTTTATCTGTGGAGACCCTGCTGTTCAATCTAACATAGTTGGAGCAGTTAATATTTCTACTGGATGGACTTTCAACACTGATACTGTTGATGTAATGGGTAATTTATTTGCTGATGATGTTTATGTTAAAACTAATGGAGCATTAAGAAGCAATCATATAGCACCTAATGGTGGAACATTAGTAACTGTTGACACTAATATGGCAATACAAAATGCATATTTAGCAACTAATACCATTCAATCATTTGATTTAACAACGGTTTCATTTTTGAATAATATTTCAATGACTACTGGAACTGATATTAAAATGGGAACATCGGAAATATCAACTTATCATGATGGAACTAATTTATCTACAATTGATGTAATATTCAGAACATCAAACACTGCGTTTAGAGTTTCAGATGCTTCAAGTACACCTTCAGTTTTATTATCTATTGATAAGACATTTGGAACTACAGTAAATACTGAAAGTTTTACAAATAATGCTCCATCGACTTTTAATGAAAATGTAACAGTTGCAGGAACGAAAAAAATGTTATGTAATTTAATTGAACCATCAACAGGAACTAATATAGATTTAACAGCAACAACAGTAACCATCAACGGAACGTTTGTGGATTCATCTGACTCAAGATTGAAATATGACATAGACAATATCAAATCTAATTGTATGAATGTTATTAAGAAATTTAAACCGAAGAAGTTTAAAAGACACGATAGAAATGATGGCGGTAAAACTCATATAGGATATATAGCAGATGAAGTATTAAAAGCAATCCCGAAAGAATTTGAAAATGTTGTTAGTAAAGACAGAGATTATTTAGGATTAAATTATTTAGTTTTACCCGTGTTAGTTCATAAAGCAGTATTAGAATTAAATGATAAAGTAGATAAACTTGAAAAAGAAATTAAGGAATTTAAAAAAGAAAAAAAAATAATTTAAATATATAAATATATAAATATATAAATAAATAAATAAATAAATAAATAATTAATATATCTATATATATATGGACATTGACAGAAAAGTTAAAATAGAAGTATTATTTAAGAATGATAGTATGAGAGAAAAAACTTGTTATTGTGGTTGTAAAATTACTAAATTAAATAAAGATGAATTTACATTAGATAAATGTAATAATAAAGAATGTGATTTTAGTCATTCTAAATTTGATGAAAAAATTAAAGAATTAAAAAGACAAAGAAGAGAAGAGGAATTTGACAGACGAGTGGTGAAGTGTGATAAAATATGTGCTCCTTTTACACTGTTGTTTTGTTGGCCTATGCTAATTCCTTTGCATATTTATCATTGTATGGCATATCTTTGAATATTTATTATTGTATTATATTATAATCTAAATAATAATATATAATGGGTAATTCAAATAGTAATGTTGAAACTTCATCTATTGATAAAATTAATGATATTGATATAGAAAAATTAGATTTAAGTAATATTGATAAATTACAGTTGAAAGCAATTAAGCAAGTGAGTGAACGATTAGAAAAACTAGAGGCAACTAAATGTGACAAATTAATATATAAATTACCTGCTCTCAATCTCTGTTCGTATTCATTATTTTGAATTTTAAATTAATAATATTACAAAAAATATATTAATATTATTAATTTAAAAATATTTATAAAAGTCATCATTGATGACTTTAATAGTTATTTTTTTTACTTGTAATGAAATAAAATTAACCATATTATCATTATACACTAATTCAATTTCATAAAGATATTTATTAAGATAATAATAAATATCAAATAAATTATTTGATGTTATAGTACGAAAACGATCTTGATTCAAACATTTAGATGATGTAGATGTAATAATTAACCCATATTCAATTAATAAATTTAATGGTGTATATATTTTATGTAATTTATCTAACTCACTTAAATTAAAAACATATGATAATCCATTATTAATATTGATATTATCAATTTCAAAACAATCTAGGTTATTTAATTTGTAAGACTTATATACTGGTTTAAATTTATTAATATAATTTTTAATAATATTATTATTTTTTATTTTTAATAATCTAACATCGCCTAAACTATAAGATAATACTATGTCTTTAATTTCTATTGGTAAATCATAAAATATCATATAATATTAATATATATTTAATTATTTAATTATTTAATTATTTAATTAGTAATTTTCAAATATTGAGAAAACTTTTTCATAAACATTTTATCTGGATTCTTTTCTAAAAGGTTAATATATAAAAAACTATGTGGTTCATCAGTGGCAGTCTCATATATTTTATAAATTAGTTTCTTGCTTTCATGTAAATTATCGCTTCTAACAATTGCTGATAATTCGTCTTGCAATATTTCTATCTCTTTAAAATTTCTAACTTTATAATAAAACAAATGACTTATATTTACCCTAATAATTGGTGGTACGGTTGATGATTTTTGAAGACTTACAAGTGTTGATATTCCACTATGACGACCTCTACAAAATAAAGAATTTAACAATTTGTTATTTCTTGTTATTGCTGGATTATCAGATACATCATCCAAAATTAACAAAATATTAAATAACTTTCTTCGTTCCTTGTTTTTTCTGATATTCAATTATTTTATTTTGAGTTTCTATAACTCTTTCTAAATCTTCAACATTGAACTCATCCCACCAACACGGTTCTTTATCATTATCTACTTTCAAACCTTCTTTAATGTATTTTTTAACAGGCAACCAAATACTATCTAAATTTACAGATGGAGACCAGATAAAAATTCTTTCAAATGCTCCTCTATAAATATCAAGTATCATTGATACAAGTAAAGTTGATTTTCCACTTCCAGATGGACCGACAATCATAGCTCTCATTGGCAATTTAGGGACGACCTCATGCTTACTTTGCTTAAAGTCATATTTGATTTCATCAATTGGTTTTACATCAGGCATAATAAAAATAATATTATAAATACTTATAAATAAAAAAATATATAATATAATTATATCATAATGGCTATAGAATCTATTAATTTAAGTGAAGTGGCTAGTATTCGGAGGATATATAAATTTGGTGATGTCTTAGTTCCAGATACTGTACAAATATATTATGATACGATGTTATACTTTTTATCTGGAATTAAAAATTATAATATCGTAGTATCCAAGTCCGCAATTGAAAATGACAATAACCTAGATTTTAATTTTAGAAAGTTAGTAAATTTTATGAAAGATTATTCTAATATATATACAGATGAAATGATAAATAGTGTACAAGAAGTTATTAATAATAATATTCTAGATGTTGATATGCTAACTGCACTAAAACTTACTAAAGCTAAAGAAAATAATTTAAATAAATATTCTATTTAATATTAATGGACGCGAGGAACGAGCCTCGCGTGCTAACGCGACCATCATTATGTTATGAGTGGCGGTGAATAACATAATGGAACAGGTTTCCATTGCTTCAATCAGTAAGCATTGAAGCTAATTAGTTTGTATCTCTCTCGCGTGCAATGAAAACCCCAAGTGCTGTGCCCTCCGAATATTCTATCATGCATGAAAATAATAAGATTAAATAATTTAAATAATTATTTTATCTTATTATTATATGACTGTTATCCATTGCAATTGTTGTAAAACTTATGATGACAAATATTTATTTAAACATCTAAATTCAAAACATCATCAGAAATTTGTAGAATATAGATGGAATAAAGACGATACAATGAAAAAACTTTACAAGAAAAGAAAGACAGAAATTAAAAATAATTTATCTTATTATTTAATATGAAAAGGAGTTATACAGATTATATTAATATAATAGATGAAATGGAGAATATAGAACAAGTACTAATAACTGATAATAGATGTAAAAAATATGTTATTTTATTTTAGAATTAATTAAGTTTTTGATACAATATATTAAAAATATAAATATTAATATAAATGCCAAAAAAGAAAAACAAAAAGAATAAGACAGGTTTAAGTGTTTCTTCAACAGAAGATAGCGGAGAAATTGTTAAAGAAACATCAGTATTTGAGATTGCTTGTCCTATGTGCAAAAAGATGTTAGAACTTAAAAATGAATTAGAAATAAAAAATAATAAAACATGTAAATGTTCATGTATTCCAACAAGTTTCAAAATAAGTAAAAATGATAAGAAAATGAATATTGATAAAACTAAAGACAGTATCAACTTAGAAACTGATGTCCATAGTATAACTTTTAAATTTGGTAGGCAAGCAACACCAACCGATAATAATGAAAACGAAACTCAGGAAACTGTTAAACAAATCATGAAAAATTAGTATTTAAAGAGTAGATTTAACATAATTGCACTTTATAAATATAAATAAATAAATATTTAAATAAATATCTAATTATTTATATAATCATAATGCCAACTATGAATGGACAAGACCATAGAATTATTACTTTTGACAATGAAGAAATTAAAGACCTATTCGATGGTGATAAAAACTTTGCTAGACAATTGAGTATAGAATATTTTTATTGGTTAGATGCTAAATTCAATAATAAATATTTTATGAAAGGTATAACTAAACCAGATAAATTTGATAAAATGTTGAAGTTTTTTGAAATTACAGGTAACGATGAAGGTTTAATAAAATTGAAAAATAAAATTGGTGAAAGACTCTTAGAATATAATTTATTTACATATATAACATTAAATTATTCAGGTAAATTATATAATAAAACGTATAATTAAATAAATAATTATCTAAATAAATATATAGTAATGTCTGAAAATGAGAATTACACTATTAATGATTTAATGAAGAAGATAACATTAATTGGTAAAAATATTAAAACCTTAAATGATATGATTAAATCCATTGATGACAAAATGAAACCAGTTGAACGCAATGAAGATAAAGAAAAAATCGAAAAGATATTTCAAGCAAAATCTATAGGAAGACCATCGGGCGACTACCCGACAAAGCAAAAGAAATACTGTGATATGTTGAATACAGGAAAAATCAAGCAACCAAAGCAACAAACATTAGACTATTATAAAATTTCAAAAAATGATGATGGAGTATATGTATTATTTGAATAATTAATAATCTAAATAATTCTAATAAATGAATTTATTAGAATTATTTAGCGGAACAAAAAGCGTCGGAACCATAGCAAAGTCGCTTGGATTTAATGTAATATCATTAGACTTGAAAAATGCTGATATCAACACTGATATTTTGGAGTGGGATTACAAACAGTTTGACAGAAACCATTTTGATTTTATTTGGAGTAGTCCCCCATGCACTGAATACAGCATAGCAAAAACTAGGGGAATTAGGAATATCGAATATGCAAATAGTATTGTCTTAAAAACTATTGAGATTATCAAATATTTCAATCCTAAATATTTTGTAATCGAAAATCCACAAACTGGATTATTAAAACATCAGGAGTTTATGGATGAGTTTGATTTTAAAGATGTTGATTATTGTAAATATGGATTTAATTATAGAAAGAGGACTAGGCTATGGAATAACATTACAACTTGGAAACCTAGAGAATTATGTAAAAAGGATTGTGGCAACATCAGGAATAATAAACATATTGAAACAGCACAACGGCTACCATCAAAAACCAAAGCAGAATGGGGAGACAATCCAGTATTTCATAAACAGGAAGATTTATATAAAATACCTAGCGAATTAATTTGTGAAATCTTAGTGAGTTTGACGGATTAAAGAAACAAGACACCAGTCCCAAAAATAGGGGATTCGAGTCCCAAATGCGTGGGATTGGGGATTCGAGTCCCAAATTCGTGGGATTCGGGGATTCGGGTCCCAAGTTTAGGGGATTGGAATCCCAACTTTCGGGGATTCGGGTCCCAAGTTTAGGGGATTGGAGTCCCAACTTTCGGGGATTCGAGTCCCAAGTTTGTGGGATTGGAGTCCCAACTTTCGGGGATTCGGGTCCCAAGTTTGTGGGATTGGTCCCATCACGCCTACGCCCCAACTCATCATCAATTAAATTATTATCCCAAACTTAAATTATCACCATACTATGATTATAACATTTATACCCTTATATGTTATAATTATAATGTAAAATGACTTAAAGGAATAAATACTTAATATAATAAGAGGACAATGCCAATGCTAGGAGTGACAGAAAAAGAGCTGGAACAGGATAGAAAGATAATATTGAGTTTCATTAAGGATAATCCCTATCCATCGTATAAACAAGTCATTGAAATAATTAAAAACGATAAAACAATGAAAGATATATATCCAGATATGTTCGCTGAGTATGGAGAACAAAATCATCAATGGATAAAAGAGATTTACGAAAACATAATGAAAGAAGAACTCGTTAAACGTAATGGTAATAGTATTAATGAAAGAGGAGGAATGACAACAATGCATTGTAATTATTATACTTTGGTATCAGTGTTGCGTTATTTAATACAACAAAGAGCACCAATGAAAGATTATGACGTTAACTTAATCTGGTATAATATCAGAAACATTTTGAGCAGTTCTTGGAACAACATAGGAGACTGGAAACACTAAAAACAGGTTTAATCATACTATGATTATCACATGTAAAATATTATATGTTATAATTGTAATATATTTATCGTTTGTAAAGATTGATTTTTCTGTGCATTTGAGTATGTCCTAAAACTGTATAAAGACTTAGAACTATACATTAATAAGAATAATGGAAAACCAAAGTGAAAGGCAGTGCTCCAAGTGTTGTAGAATATTAGGAGTTGAAGAGTTTGAAGGTGAAAACAAAAACTGTAATAGGTGTTTAGAACACAGAAGAACATGTTATGAAAAGCATAAGGAAGAATATAGGGCAGAAGCGAATAGAAGGTGGAAGGAAGATGAAGAGTATAGAGAAAAGAAAATGGAAAGGAATAAACAGTGGAACAATAAGTTGCATTTTTGTAGTGAGTGTGATTTGTCTATGTATTTGAGAAATAAAGCAAGGCATGAGAAAACAAGTAAGCATCAAAGAAATGTAGTTGTAAAGCTGAATAATGAAATGTGAAAGGTGGAACTATTAGGTGAAATGTGTTTTAGTCATATTTTTAAGTCTGAGTGAAAAATTCGTGAACAATGAATAAGGTAAAAAGAAAAAATGAAGAACAACTGGAGTTTCTGAGAATTGGAAAAAGACTTAAAATATAAAATGAATAAGGTTAATCAAATAGTAAAATGAAACAGGTTAAGTAGTGAAAAAATAATGGATAAGGTGTGTATCTTTTCTAGGAATTACTTAGAATGAATAAGGTTGTGATTTATTAACCTTATCTATTAGTTGATACTTGGTTTTTCAATGTGTTTTCCATTGGTTGATAGAAAAAATAGTAAAAGGATTTTCAGTTCCTTCAAATCCCCCTTTTACTATTTTCCCCCCCCCCCCCCCCAAGCGGCCCGGCCCAGAGTCCGAACCCGAACCCGAACCCGAACCCGAACCCGAACCCGAACCCGAACCCGAACCCGAACCCGAACCCCCCCCCACAAAAAAAGAAGCCAAACCCAAACCCGAACCCGAACCCGAACCCGAACCCGAACCTCCCCCTCCCCCCCACCAAGCGGCCCGGCCCAGAGCCCGAACCCGAACCCGAACCCGAACCCGAACCCGAACCCGAACCCAAACCAGAACCCGAACCCGAACCCGAAGGTCGGGTTCCCCCCCAAAGAAGAAGGCGCCCGGCCCAGAGCCCGAACCCGAACCCGAACCCGAACCCGAACCCGAACCCGAACCCGAACCCCCCCCCCCCCACCAAGAACCCGCCCCCGAACCCGAACCCGAACCCGAACCCCCCCCCCCACGGGGCGGACGTTACCCCAACCCAAACCCAAACCCGAACCCGAACCCGAACCCGAACCCGAACCTCCCCCCCCCCCCAAGCGGCCCGGCCCAGAACCCGAACCCGAACCCGAACCCGAACCCGAACCCGAACCCGAACCCGAACCCGAACCCGAACCCCCCCCCCCCCCCCCCACAAAAAAGAAGCCCCAACCCCACACCCGAAACCCGAACCCGAAGAACCCCAACCCGAACCCGAACCGAACCCGAACCCGAACCCGAACCTCCCCCCCCCCCCCAAGCGGCCCGGCCCAGAGCCCGAACCCGAACCCGAACCCGAACCCGAACCCGAACCCGAACCCCACCCCCCCCCCCCCCCCCCCCAAGCGGCCCGGCCACCCGCCCCCGAACCCGAACCCGAACCCGAACCCCCCCCCCCCCAGGTTAGGTTAGGGGTTAGCCGGGGTACACTCTGCGTCGGGTCGAGCTGCGGTCCTGGGCGGGGCATCACATTTAGGCGGACGTACTCAGCAGCGTCCTGGGGGAGCTGGGAGCGGAAGGCCTGCGCCGCCGCGAGCCCTGCTGCTCCTGCGCCCACGAGGTCCGCTGCCGCCTGCGCTCCGTCGGCCGCGCTGCGCGGGGTCCTCGCTGGACTGCACGAAGTCGTCCAAGTAGAAGTGGCTCGTGATGAACGTGGTGGCCTTGCGGTCCGGCTGGTCCAGGGGCAGCGGCTCATTCCGCTCCAGGTAGCCCACAACCTGCTCGAAGCGCGGGCGCTGGCTGAAGCCGTGGGACCGAAGCGTCTTGATCTCTTTAAGGGTTACTGCGCGCCGCTGCGCGTTCGACGCCCCGGCGCTCGGCGCGCGCGCGTAGCGCAGCTGGGGGACCTGGCGGTGCACTGCCTCCGTCAGCCGGCTCACGTCGTCCAGGTGCCGCTGCCCGTCCTGGGCTAGCCTGCGCTTGCTTAGCCAGTTGTTGAAGGCCCGCGCCTCCTCCAGTTCTCGCTGGCGCTTCAGCAGCAGCGGCTGCAGGTCGTAACTGGGATACGTCTTGCGAAACCACCTCTCGTTGCGGGGAGGGGACATCATCTCGCTTTTCATACCGCTCTGCCCTGCCTGCTGCATCTATGCCGATCCTCCCTACATCTTCCCAGGTCGCAGCATGAACTACTATGGCGCAAGGGGACGGGGGCATGACATGGCCTTCCACTCGGAGCTCCGAGACGCACTCTTCGCAAGCGGCTGCCCTTCGTCCTGAGCATCAACGACGTGCCTGAGGCCTGGGAGCTCTACAGCAGGGCCGGCTCCATCACAAGGCTGTGCTCGGGCAAGAACAGCTCCAAGCCCGAGCTGCTTGTGCTGCATCAGGGCAATCCTGTGCTCGCGACAGGATTGAGTGGAGCAATCCTGCGCTGACAACAGGATTGAGTGGAGCAATCCTGCGCTGGCGACAGGATTGACTGAAACCTCCGCCGGCGCCCCTGCGGCAGTGGCCCGCACCAGGCCCGCACCATCGCGCGGCGCAGTCTGCAGTGGAACTCCACGCGGGCAGCGACCAAAAAATGGGTGGTGCCTGTTTCCAGTTCCGAGGCACTTCGAAAACACAAGTGGCACTTGTGTTTTCAAGCATCACATCCCTGCCGCGCCAGGCCCGCACCAGGCCCGCGCCAGGGTTTTTCGGGCTGAAAACCAACTTGGAAGCTTGGAGCAAAGTCGGAAATCCGACTTCGGTATGGAGCGAGGTCGGAATTCCGACTTAGCGAGGTCGGAATTCCGACTTCGGTGTGGAGCGAGGTCGGATCTGGTAGCTGAACTCTACGCGGGCATCGCCCAAAAATTGGTTGGTGTGTTTCCAGTTCCAACTTTCCGACTTTGGTGGAAAGAATTTCTGCTTTTAGACCGAAGCCGCGGAGCCGGCCTCGCTCAGACCAAAGCCGCGGAGCCGGCCTCGCTTTTCCAAGCCTTTTGCGCACTTTTCGGCCCCAAAGAGAGCGGTGACGAAGCGGTGACAAAGCGGTGACGAACGGTGACAAGCTCGGCGGGCTGGAATTCGCCGGTTTTCCGGGCCGAAAGCAAAGTGGCCGTCTGGAGCCTGCTTTCGACCGAAAACGAGCGAATTTTGGAGGCTTAGGCATCCCACTTGCAGTCTGACACGGAAAAACGAACTCTTCGGACTCGACCGTTTTGAGCGCTTTTTGCACCAAAAAACGGAGCCGGACGGAGCGGTGACGTCAGCGGTGACAAGCTCGGCGGGCTGACGGACCACCTCGCTCGGCGGGCTGACGGACCACCTCGGCGGGCTAGCCGTTGTGCTGTTTCAATATGTTTATTATTCCTGATGTTGCCACAATCCTTTTTACATAATTCTCTAGGTTTCCAAGTTGTAATGTTATTCCATAGCCTAGTGCGTTTTCTGTAAGGCATTCCATACTTACAGTAATCAACATCTTTAAATTCAAACTCATCCATAAACTCCTGATGTTTTAATAATCCAGTTTGTGGATTTTCGATTACAAAATATTTAGGATTGAAATATTTGATAATATCAATAGCTTTTAAGACAATACTATTTGCATATTCGATATTCCTAATTCCCCTAGTTTTTGCTACACTATATTCAGTGCATGGGGGACTACTCCAAATAAAATCAAAATGGTTTCTGTCAAACTGTTTGTAATCCCACTCCAAAATATCAGTGTTGATATCAGCATTTTTCAAGTCTAATGATATCACATTAAATCCAAGCGACTTTGCTATGGTTCCGACGCTTTTTGTTCCGCTAAATAATTCTAATAAATTCATTTATTAGAATTATTTAGATATTAATTATTCAAATAATACATATACTCCATCATCATGTTTTGTAATTTTATAAAACTCTAATGTTTGTTGCTTTGGTTGTTTGATTTTTCCTGTATTCAACATATCACAGTATTTCTTTTGCTTTGTAGGGTAGTCGCCCGATGGTCTTCCTATAGATTTTGCTTGAAATATCTTTTCGATTTTCTCCTTCTCTTCGTTGCTTTGTTGTTCGCGTTCAACTGGTTTAAGTTTTTCATCAATGGATTTAATCATATCATTTAATTTTTGATATTTTTACCAATTAATGTTATCTTCTTCATTAAATCATTAATAGTATAATTCTCATTTTCAGACATTACTATATATTTATTTAGATAATTATTTATTTAATTATATATTTATAAAGTGCAATTATGTTAAATCTACTCTTTAAATACTAATTTTTCATCATTTGTTTAACAGTTTCCTGTGTTTCGTTTTCATTATTATCGGTTGGTGTTGCTTGCCTACCAAACTTAAAAGTTATATTATGGACATCAGTTTCTAAGTTGATACTGTCTTTAGTTTTATCAATACTCATTTTCTTATCATTTTTACTTATTTTGAAACTTGTTGGAACACATGAACATTTACAATTTTTATTATTTTTTATTTCTAATTCATTTTTCATTTCTAACATCTTTTTACACATTGGACAAGAAAACTCAATTACTGCTGTTTCTTTAACAATTTCTCCGCTATCTTCTGTTGAAGATAGACTTAAACTTGTCTTATTTTTGTTTTTCTTTTTCTTTTTCACCATTTATATTAATATTTACATTTTTATTTTTGATATATTGCATCACAAACTTAATTATTTCTAATGAATAATAACAACATTTTTTTATTTTATTGTCAGTAATTATTACTTGTTCTATATTTTCTACTTCATCTATTATATTAATATAATCTGAATAACTCCTATTCATATAAATAATAAGATAAAATAGTTATTTAATCTTATTATTTTCATGCACGATAGAATATTCGGAGGGCACAGCACTTGGGTTTTCATTGCACACGCGAGAGAGATACAAACTAATTAGCTTCAATGCTCATTGATTGAAGAAATGGACAGCCTGTTCCATTTTTATGATATTCGCCACCAGCATATCATAAAAATGATGTTCCATTTAATATTAATTACAAGTTAATTTTTAAATATAATTTTCTATATATCTTTAATATCAACTATGACAGATGTTCCAATAATAAAACCAATAAACATAACTGAATATGAATTCAAACAATCTAAATATGAGCACGTGCCAAAATTACCATTTAGAAGTATTATAGTTGCTTCTTCGACAGGCGGTAAGACTGTCCTTATTCAAAATTTAATATTGAATGTTTATAGAAATTCATTTGCAAGAATATTTATATTTTCACCCAGCGTCCATAACGACCCTACATTTACAGAAGTTAAAAAATATATCAGGGATGAATTGCACGTAGATGATGAAAAAGAACAAATTTATTTTGATAATTATAATCCAAGTGATTTAGAAAATGTAATTGAAAGACAGAAGAAAATAATTAATTATATGAAATCTAAAAAGATAAAGAAACTACATTCAATATTAATCGTTATAGATGACCACGCAGACGACCCTAAATTTGTTAGATATAGTAAATTATTACATGGATTATTTACAAGAGGCAGGCACGATGCAGTAAGTGTAATTTGTTCAACACAAAAATATAATGTTTTAGCGCCTATCATTCGTTTAAATGCCAGTTCATTATATATTTTTAGGTTGAAAAATGCCAGTGAATTAATGAGTTTTATTGAAGAAAATAGCGCCATTGTTGATAAACAGCAATTATTAGATATGTATCGTCAAGCCGTTAATTTTGCTCCATATTCTTTTTTCTACGTGAATATGAATTCAAAAGACATTAACAAAATGTTTCATATCAATTTTGAACAGGCATTTCAAATTACAAATGATGAATAAAGATATTCTAACTTAATATAATATAATAATATGCCAATGAAACTATGTAGATGTGGTGGATTGTATCGTAGAGGTAATTATAATTTTCATACTAATTCTTGGATACATAAACTTTATAAGGCATTGAAGAGGAGGGCAACGGACGAGGAATTATTAAGATTTCAAAATAATTTTGTTGATGAAGACGCTTCGCCAGAGGCTCGCGAGCTTCGCGACGATTTAATAGATGAAACAAATAGCACTGTTTCAACATCAACGCCAAAAAGTGAAAGAAGTTGTATAAGCAATTAATAATATTAATTATGTTTTAATATTATTAATTCAAAATAAAGAATAACTACATAGATTCAAAGCAGGTAATTTATAATATATTTTATCTTTTTTACATTCATTAACTTTTTCTAATTTATTGATTATTGCTTTCAATGAATTTATTTGTAGAATATCAATTCTTGACATTTCACTTATCGTATTTACATCTATATCTTTTATTACTTTAATAGCCTCTTCATCATCAATTTCTACTGGTTTTGATTTACTTGAACCCATTATATATAATATTATTTAGATTTTAATTTTTCAAAATTGAAATGTTGGTTTTCTTCTTCTTCGTCTTCAGTTGGTGCTGGTATTTCTGTTGGACTTTCAGATGAAGAACTATGAACAGTAATAGGTGGAGAACTATGAACACTAATAGCTTCATTTGATGAATTGCTACTGCTACTTTGTGCATTTCCTGCTGTTATCTGATTAACTAAATCTGCGATATTTATTGTTGTTGCAATTGCGCTATGTGATAAGTTTAATATTATATCTGCTACTGTAGCGCCGTTGTGTAGCATTATTTCTATCATTTTTGTCAGTTTGAACTTCTTTTCTTCTTCATCGCTGTCATCCTCGTCTGGTTTCTTTGGCGGTGGTTCTGGTGGTTTGTTGTTGTCAAGCATTTCAGTAAAGGCTGACACCATTGCGTCGCGTTGGTTTTTCAATGTTTGTGTTGCCTGTGTTCTTGTTGGCTCATTTCTTTTGTATGTGTTGCGCCAAAAGTTTTTTAGCATTAATTTAAACATATTGTCCTGGTTTTCCTTTACCTTAAACGCTTCAAATGTCACGTTTAATGGTTGGTCTGTATCATTGTATAACTTTTCTTGCGTCTCTCTGGTTGCTGTAGCAATAGTATCTGTGTTGGTTGCAATGTCAACAAATTCTCTCGGTATGCCCTTTTTCATCAGTTTCGGTGGTTGTATTGTTGTTGGTGTGTTTGGTTTCATTAGGTTATGTATTGTAAAACTGTCGTCATCATATTTATCATTGAATTTCTGCTTCTTTCTTTTCAGTATATTTTTAGTTAATATTATCATTAAATATACTTATATTATTATTATTAACTTTCACCGCTTCCTGCTGCTCGACTTGGAGGTTTTGCCATCTTTTTAGTAGTTGCTCCTATTACTTGTTGGGGTTTGGCGATAAATTTGTAATAAACTAAGTCGCCATACATTTGGGCGATTTGGTCTGCCTCGGCGGGCTGTCGGACCGCGGAAAACCCTGCGGAGAACGAGTTCCCGGAACTGGGGCCGCTTTTGCGCACTTTTGCGACCAAAAAGCGAGCGGTGACGAAGCGGTGACAAGCGGTGACGAGCTCGGCGGGCTGGAATTCGCAGGCTTTTCGGGGCAGAAAACGGAATTCGGAGCACGGCGAACGTCTGGAGCCGGTTTTCGGCGGAAAGCAAGCGAATTTGGAGGCTCAGGCACCACTTTTCACGTCTGACACGAAAAAACGAACTTTTCGGAGTTGCCCGTTTTGAGCGCTTTTTGCACCAAAAACGGAGCGGTGACGAAGCGGTGACATCGCTGGTGACGAGTTCAGCTGGTTGGAAATTTTGCTGTTTTGGCGGGTTTTTTGGCAAAAAAACGAAAATTAAATGGGTGCAATAAGCTGCCTTTCCTTACTACTGCCGGCGGACGAAGTTGCCGCGCAGTAACGGATAAAAGAGATGAAGCGGTTTTGGTCCCACGGCTTCAACCAGCCCGCGCTTCGAGCAGGTTGTGGGCTACATTGAGCGGAGGGAGCCCTTGCCCCTGGACCAGCCGGACCGCAAGGCCACCACGTTCATCACCAGTTACCTTGGACGACTTTGTGCAGTTTAGCGAGGAAACCCGCAGCCTTTGCAGCGCACGCCTTTGAGGGCAATTCCAGAGGAAGGCTTCCGCACTTCCGCAGAGGCGGACGAGAACTTGGCCCGGATGCGCCAAGGCCGAGAAAACCGCTTTGGCAAGAACGACCTTGCAGGAGCCGAGGCCGACGCGCTGACAAACGGCCAGAGCCCGCCCTCCATCACGGGCCGATTGCGCAGCGCGGCGTGATCGCTGTAGCCTCCGCGACTGCACCTCCAGCCCCCGCGGCTCGGAAGCTGAGTTTTCGGTAACTTTTCGAGACTCGCCCCCGTCTCCCGCTCTCGGCGAGGCTACCCTGTCTACCTTTTCGCTCCAGGCTATCTCGTTGACCCTGTAGGAGCCCCTGCTTTCGATCGGCTTACCCTGATCCTAACCATATCCCCGACCTTGATTTCCGGGCGGGTCACCTTGTGCTTGGCCCTGCGCTCGATGTTGCGCAGAGCAATCTCCGCCATTTTGGGGTCTGAGTAGGCGAGGTTCGGCGCCACCTGCGTGGTAGCGTGCTTCCTTCCGTTGATTTGGTTTAGATGTTAGGGCATGAGGCGCCACTGCCCCCGCCGGCCCGCTCCGCAGCTATGCGACGCAACATGGCCTTCTTGATGGTGCGGATGGCGCGCTATACGAAGTAGGCGTGACCCCTGGTCACCTGCTTCTTGATGTCCCAGAAATCCATCAGCTCCTTGAACCGTCGTCGGAGCACACGTGGAACACCTTCTTCATGCCCGGGTTCCTTCAGCGGCTCCGCGGCCCCTTTTTTGGTCAGCGCATCGCATAAAGGGGTAGGGCTTGCCGCCGAAGGCCTTCATGTCTGCCAGGTCCACCTGCAGATGGTGGGCTCCAGAGGCAGGAGACGCTGGGGTCGCGCACCTGAGCCTGCCGCAGCGTCTGCGCTGTGCTGCCGAAGCCTGTGCGGGGATCCTCGTGCCTTGATGGTTCGTTTGCGGGCGTCAGCCAGGGTTCTTCCGCCCCCGCCGGGCCTGCCAGGCTTCCACCTCGTCCAGCCGGCCCTGGAAGCCCTTGCGCACCCCAGAGCACGCTGGTGAGGTGCGAGTCGAGCGTGATCATCTCAGTGCCGTCGCTCCACCTGGCGGTGCCCGCACTTTGTTCCTGCGAAGTCGTTTGAGGCGAAGCCCAGCCTCAGGTCCTTGTTCATGTCCGGGCGCTTGTACTGCTTGGCCTCCACGGAGTCGAAGAGCTGCTGCAGCTCTGCCACGTCAACCTCAGCCATCTCCGTCTTCACCCTGTCCGACAAGTTGGTGAAGCTCGTGTTGCAGACCAGTCCGAGAACGCTGGGGCGCACCCGGCAGGAGCCACGCTGAGCACCGACTTCGAGATTCAGAACGTCCGAGTTCTGGCCTCCCAGGTCGTCTTGGACTCGGCGCTGGTCGAGTCCTTCAACCGCGTGCTCCTCTCAGGAAGGTCCCTGGTGTTCAGCTACCCCACGGTGCACACACAGCAGTCCACGGTGCCGCCTGGCGTGGCGGAGCACAACGTCACCGTTGCGCGCGCCTTCACGAAACTGATGGGAGCGTCCTCTGTTGTCAGTTTGTTGTCACTCATCATTGCCATGACAAGCTTGAGCGCGCAAGTTAGCCAAACCGCGTTGCCGCAACGGAACAAATGCACCTCTGCATGTGAGGTCAGGGAGAACATGTGTGTGATGTCTTTACACGTCGTTTCATGTAGAAGTATGACAGAAGGAGGATGATGAGCATGTGATGCACAAACGTGTTTTGGGGACTTGTCGCGTAAGGCAGCTTCGTGAAAGAGTTCGGGGTGAGTACATGCTTTGAGAAGTTATGACAGAAGCAATGCTCCTCTGCATATGATGTTAGGGTGTGGGCGAGAACTTTTTTGTGATTCTTTGCACGCTCTGACGGACTAGTTGATGCTAGACGAGCAGGACAACGGTTTGATCCATCTTCAGGCGGTTGGCGCACAATGTTAAGGTTTGGGGTGACTTGTGTTTTTGAATAGTTTTGACGGGAGAAATGGTGCAAGAGAATGGTACGATCGCATAATTTTCAATTTTCGGCACATGATGCAGCTTTGTGTTGGGAGTCAGATTTGTGCATCTGCTTTTTGTTTTGATTTAGAAGTGCGACGGAAAGACAAAATCTGCAGGATGATGCCACAGGACTGACTTTTTAGGTTGATTTGAAGCAAAACCAAAGGGACGACCACCATTTGAAGGTCCCTCCTTTTTAGACATACCAACATGGTTTCCAAAGCTCGTCTTCGGAACAACCCGCAATGCAGTTCCAAAAACTGGTATATCCAACAAAATGAAACCCCAAACTTGGGTTCGGGTCAACATAGGGAAACCCTATTTGGCCTCATTTCGGTTGAGCTCAAACAGGATCAGAAGGCACGCTGCGTGCTTGTTTTCCTTTTGGCTTCCTTTCAATCTCCAACCAACAGGTCCACCCATTGTTTGACACAGCCAGATGGGTGGCAAGAGACTGGGATCGAAGTCTCGTCACACGCAAAGCCTTTTGCCAGGCAGGTTGTTTTGTTCGTCATGATGCCAGCATACAGTTTTGTGTTACGGTTTGGGGTGAGTGCAGATTCAAGTTGCTTTGAGAACTTAAGAACGGTTTGATCCAAACATGTCTTGGGGACTAGCCGCGTAAGGCTTCGTGAAAGAGTTTGGGGTGAGTACATGCTTTGAGAAGTTATGACAGAAGCAATGCTCCTCTGTATATGATGTTAGGGTGTGGGGCGAGAACATTTTTGTGATTCTTTACACGCTCTGACGGACTAGTTGATGCTAGACGAGCAGGACAACGGTTTGATCCATCTTCAGGCGGTTGGCGCACAATGTTAAGGTTTGGGGTGACTTGTGTTTTTGAATAGTTTTGACGGGAGAAATGGTGCAAGAGAATGGTACGATCGCATAATTTTCAATTTTCGGCACATGATGCAGCTTTGTGTTGGGGCTTGCGGTGAGTCAGATTTGTGCATCTGCTTTTTGTTTTGATTTAGAAGTGCGACGGAAAGACAAAATCTGCAGGATGATGCCACAGGACTGACTTTTTAGGTTGATTTGAAGCAAAACCAAAGGGACGACCACCATTTGAGGGTCCCTCTTTTTTAGACATACCAACATGGTTTCCAAAGCTCGTCTTCGGAACAACCCGCAATGCAGTTCCAAAAACTGGTATATCCAACAAAATGAAACCCCAAACTTGGGTTCGTGTCATAGGGAAACCCTATTTGGCCTCATTTCGGTTGAGCTCAAACAGGATCAGAAGGCACGCTGAGTGCTTGTTTTCCTTTTGGCTTCCTTTCAATCACCAACCAACAGGTCCACCCATTGTTTGACACAGCCAGATGGGTGGCAAGAGACTGGGATCGAAGTATCGTCAGCTCAAAGCCTTTTGCCAGGCAGGTTGTTTTGTTCGTCATGATGCCAGCTAGAAGATGAAACCATACAGTTTTGTGTTACGGTTTGGGGTGAGTGCAGATTCAAGTTGTGTGGGCGAGAACTTTTTTGTGATTCTTTGCACGCTCTGACGGACTAGTTGATGCTAGACGAGCAGGACAACGGTTTGATCCATCTTCAGGCGGTTGGCGCACAATGTTAAGGTTTGGGGTGACTTGTGTTTTTGATTTTTTTTGACGGCAGAAATGGTGCAAGAGAATGGTACGATCGCATAATTTTCAATATTCGGCCCCTGATGCAGCTTTGTGTTGGGGCTTGCGGTGAGTCAGATTTGTGCATCTGCTTTTTGTTTTGATTCAGAAGTGCGACGGAAAGACAAAATCTGCAGGATGATGCCACAGGACTGACTTTTTAGGTTGATTTGAAGCAAAACCAAAAGGACGACCACCATTTGAGGGTCCCTCTTTTTTAGACATACCAACATGGTTTCCAAAGCTCGTCTTCGGAACAACCCGCAATGCAGTTCCAAAACTGGTATATCCAACAAAATGAAACCCCAAACTTGGTATGGGTTCGTGTCAGAGGGAAACCCTATTTGGCCTCATTTCGGTTGAGCTCAACCAGGAGCAGAAGGCACGCTAAGTGCTTGTTTTCCTTTTGGCTTCCTTTCAATCTCCAACCAACAGGTCCACCCATTGTTTGACACAGCCAGATGGGTGGCAAGAGACTGGGATCGAAGTATCGTCAGCTCAAAGCCTTTTGCCAGGCAGGTTGTTTTGTTCGTCATGATGCCAGCTAGAAGATGAAACCATACAGTTTTGTGTTACGGTTTGGGGTGAGTGCAGATTCAAGTTGCTTTGAGAACTTAAGAACGGTTTGATCCAAACATGTCTTGGGGACTAGCCGCGTAAGGCTTCGTGAAAGAGTTTGGGGTGAGTACATGCTTTGAGAAGTTATGACAGAAGCAATGCTCCTCTGTATATGATGTTAGGGCGTGGGGCGAGAACTTTTTTGTGATTCTTTACACGCTCTGACGGACTAGTTGATGCTAGACGAGCAGGACAACGGTTTGATCCATCTTCGGGCGGTTGGCGCACAATGTTAAGGTTTGGGGTGACTTGTGTTTTTGAATAGTTTTGACTTTTGAATATTCGGCACATGACGCAGCTTTGATAGGGCTTGCGGTGAGTCAGATTTGTGCATCTGCTTTTGGTGAGAACATTTCGTTTTGATTTAGAAGTGCGACGGAAAGACAAAATCTGCAGGATGATGCCGCAGGACTGACTTTTTAGGTTGATTTGAAGCAAAACCAAAGGGACGACCACCATTTGAGGGTCCCTCTTTTTTAGACATACCAACATGGTTTCCAAAGTTCGTCTTCGGAACAACCCGCAATGCAGTTCCAAAACTGGTATAGCCAACAAAATGAACCCCCAAACTTGGTATGGGTTCGTGTCATAGGGACACCCTATTTGGCCTCATTTCGGTTGAGCTCAAACAGGAGCAGAAGGCACGCTGAGTGCTTGTTTTCCTTTTGGCTTCCTTTCAATCTCCAACCAACAGGTCCACCCATTGTTTGACACAGCCAGATGGGTGGCAAGAGACTGGGATCGAAGTATCGTCAGCTCAAAGCCTTTTGCCAGGCAGGTTGTTTTGTTCGTCATGATGCCAGCTAGAAGATGAAACCAGACAGTTTTGTGTTACGGTTTGTGCAGATTCAAGTTGCTTTGAGAACTTAAGAACGGTTTGATCCAAACATGTCTTGGGGACTAGCCGCGTAAGGCTTCGTGAAAGAGTTCGGGGTGAGTACATGCTTTGAGAAGTTATGACAGAAGCAATGCTCCTCTGCATATTTGTTCTGACGGAATAGTTGATGCTAGACGAGCAGGACAACGGTAAAGTCTTAGGGTTTGAAATAAATACTGAAATCGAAGATTTGTTCTTTCAGCGCGTTTGCACATGATGCAGCTTTGTTTTGGGAACGGAATGATGAAGTCTGCAGGATGATGCCCAGCAGTGAGGCAAGACAACGGTTTGATCAACACGTCTTCGGGGGGTTGGCACACTCACAATGTTTTGTTTGTTTGAGAAGTTATGGCGGAAGAAAATGGTGCCAGAGCAGTGAGGCAAGAGAACAGTATGATGGAAGCATTTTTAGGGTTTGGCACATGATGCAGCTTTGTGTCGGGGTTTGGGGTGAGTCAGAATTGTTCGTCCATTTTTTGGGTGAGTACATTTCATTCACATTTAGAAGTATGACGGAAGGATGAAGGATGAAGCTTGCAGGATGACGCCACAGGAGTGGCAAGAGAACGCGGGGATCGAAGTACCGCCATGTCACTCAAAACTTGTGCGTGGCAGTCAACTGGCTAGAAGAGACAATTTCTGGATTGGCATGTGATGCTGCTTTGTGTTAGGGTTTGGGGTGAGTACAGATTTGTGTGCTCTTTGAGAAGTTTCAACGGAAGAATGCTGTTTGCAGGATGATGCCGCCGGAGGAGAGATGTTTTTGGCTAACCCTGGCACAGGACTAACCCCTTCGCCTGGGTTGGTTGTTTGTTTGTTGGTTGGTAGGTAGGCTGGTTGGTAGGTAGGTTGGTTGGCTGGCTGGCTCCCTGCTTTTTTGGTGGGCGGGGCAGTGGCATGCATTCCATTCCATTCCATTCCATTCCATTCCATTCCATTCCATTCCATTCCATTCCATTCCATTCCATTCCATTCCATTCCATTCCATTCCATTCCATTCCATTCCATTCCATTCCATTCCATTCCATTCCATTCCATTCCATTCCATCCATTCATTCATTCATTCATTCATTCATTCATTCATTCATTCATTCATTCATTCATTCATTCATTCATTCATTCATTCATTCATTCATTTCATTTCATTTCATTTCATTTCATTTCATTCATTTCATTCCATTCATTTCATTTCATTCATTTCATTCATTTCATTCATTCATTCTTTCATTCATGTCATTCATTTCATTTCATTTCATTCATTTCATTCATTTCATTCATTTCATTCATTTCATTCATTTCATTCATTTCATTTCATTTCATTCATTTCATTTCATTCCATTCATTTCATTTCATTCCATTCATTTCATTTCATTTCATTTCATTTCATTTCATTCATTTCATTCATTTCATTCATTTCATTCATTTCATTTCATTTCATTCATTTCATTTCATTCCATTCATTTCATTTCATTCCATTCATTTCATTTCATTTCATTTCATTTCATTTCATTCATTTCATTCATTTCATTCATTTCATTCATTTCATTTCATTTCATTCATTTCATTTCATTCCATTCATTTCATTTCATTCCATTCATTTCATTTCATTTCATTTCATTTCATTTCATTCATTTCATTCATTTCATTCATTTCATTCATTTCATTTCATTTCATTCATTTCATTTCATTCCATTCATTTCATTTCATTCCATTCATTTCATTTCATTTCATTTCATTTCATTTCATTCATTTCATTCATTTCATTCATTTCATTCATTTCATTTCATTTCATTCATTTCATTTCATTCCATTCATTTCATTTCATTCCATTCATTTCATTTCATTTCATTCATTTCATTCATTTCATTTCATTCATTTCATTTGTTTCATTCATTTGATTTCATTCCATTCATTTCATTTCGTTTTATTCGTTTCATTCGTTTCATTCCATTCATTTCATTCATTTCATTCATTTCATTCGTTTCATTTGTTTCATTCATTTTGTTTTATTCGTTTCATTCGTTTCATTCGTTTCATTCGTTTCATTCATTTCATTCGTTTCATTCGTTTCATTTGTTTCATTCGTTTCATTTGTTTCATTCATTTCATTCGTTGCATTCGTCTCATTCGTTTCATTCATTTCATTCGTTTCATTTGTTTCATTCATTTCGTTTCATTCGTTTTATTCGTTTCATTCGTTTCATTCGTTTCATTCATTTCCTTCATTTCATTCATTTCATTCATTTCATTCGTTTCATTTGTTTCATTCATTTCGTTTCATTCGTTTCATTCGTTTCATTCGTTTCATTCATTTCATTCGTTTCATTCGTTTCATTCGTTTCATTCGTTTCATTTGTTTCATTCATTTCATTCATTTCATTCATTTCATTCATTTCATTCATTTCATTCATTTGATTCATTTCATTCATTTCATTCATTTCATTCATTTCATTCATTTCATTCATTTCATTCATTCCATTCATTTCATTCATTTCACTCGTTTCATTCGTTTCATTCGTCTCATTCGTTTCATTCATTTCATTCGTTTCATTCGTTTCGTTCGTTTCATTCATTTCATTCGTTTCATTCGTTTCATTCGTTTCATTCGTTTCATTCATTTCGTTTCATTCGTTTCATTGATTTCATTCGTTTCATTCCATTCATTTCGTTCGTTTCATTCGTTTTATTCATTTCATTCATTTCATTCATTTCATTCATTTCATTCATTTCATTCATTTCATTCATTTCATTCATTTCATTCATTTCATTCATTTCATTCATTTCATTCATTTCATTTCATTCATTTCATTCATTTTATTTATTCATTCATTCATTCATTCATTCATTCATTCATTCATTCATTCATTTATTCATTCATTCATTCATTCATTCATTCATTCATTCATTCATTCATTCATTCATTCATTCATTCATTCATTCGTTTCATTCATTCATTCATTCATTCATTCATTCATTCATTCATTCATTCATTCATTCATTCATTCATTCATTCATTCATTCATTCATTCATTCATTCATTCATTCATTCATTCATTCATTCATTCATTCATTCATTCATTCATTCATTCATTCATTCATTCATTCATTCATTCATTCATTCATTTCATTCATTCATTCATTCATTCATTCATTCATTCATTCATTCATTCATTCATTCATTCATTCATTCATTCATTCATTCATTCATTCATTCATTCATTATTTCATTTCATTTCATTTCATTTCATTTCATTTCATTTCATTTCATTTCATTTCTTTCATTCATTCATGCATTCATTCATTCATTCATTCATTCATTCATTCATTCATTCATTCATTGATTCATTCATTCATTCATTCATTCATTCATTCATTCATTCATTCATTCATTCATTCATTCATTCATTCATTCATTCATTCATTCATTCATGGTGAAGTCTGCAGGATGATGGCAGAGAGTGAGGCAAGACAACGGTTTGATGGAATCATGTTCAGGGGGGTTGAGAACTTATGACGGAAGAAATGGTACCAGAGGAGTGAGGCGAGAGAACGGTATGATCGAAGGGATTGGCACATGATGCAGCTTCGTGTTGGGGTTTGGGGTAAGTCAGATTTGTGTCTATTTTTGCGTGAGTGTACATTTTGTTTACATGTCGAAGCATGACAGAAGGATGAAGCTTGAAGGATGATGCCACAGGAGTGAAGCAAGAACGCTGGGATCGAAGTATCGTCAGGTCACGCAAGCCTTTGTCGTCACCATGCAGGCTAGAAGAGCAGATTTCGGGATTGGCATGCGATGCTTTGTGTTAGGGTTTGGTGTGAGTACAGATTTGTGTGCTCTTTGAGAAGTTACAACGGAAGGATGCTGTTCACAAGATGATGCCAGAGGAAGGGAACACCTTGACCCCTCTGAAATGAGAGGTTGCTTCTGTGCCATGCGTCTGGTACGCGTCTTCAAGAACTGGAGCGAGAGAAGCACGCCGGACTCTGCCAGCATGGTATATGTCCTGCTGAACCCATTTGCAATATGAGAGTCATTCAACACACACCTGGGAGGGTGATGTCATGAGGGAGTCCAGTGCGCATACTGTGGACGGACGAAATCCTGCACCACGGTGAAACCATGGGAAACCATGGTTTGTCGGTATTTACAGGGGAATCATCATTCTAGGGTTTCTTGGGTGGTGCAAGATTTCGTCCATCCACAGTATTGGTTCATGGTGGGTTGCAGTGGCCTCTGGTGCGCTATCGGCTTGACAGCAGGCCGCTGTATCAGACGTGAGTCGCAACCACGCCGCCACAGCTCTGACGTGTGCAGACTTGGTCCCTGCTGGACCTTGGAAAATGAGGTGTGTGTGATCTTTCTGTTTTGAAGTTGGTTTAAGGGCAAGCCAAAAGGAATCCACCATCTTTTGGGGGTCCCATTTTGTTGACGCATGTTTGGGTGGACTCCTCAGAAAGTGCCAGGATTGGTTTTGCAGGTCTGCCACAAGGTCTGCCACACTTTAAGTGCCGAAGGACCCCTGGCCGAGATCCAGCCGTTTTCTCTATGGCAAGAAACACGCGCCAGTGCACACGCTGGTGCCCGCGCGCCAGTGCTCGGGCGTCCGGCAGCGGTGCGACCCTCGCTGCCCGTTTTGCTCCTCGTGACTTGCTGTCGGGCTGAGCCTGGCAGGCAAGTGCTGGCATCCTTAGCCACGCTTCTGTCGCGTCCCGATGCTTCTCACTGGGAGACACCGTCGCACGTGCCGAGACCACACGTTGTCACGTTCTCCGTTGGCGTCGGAAGTTGATGGTTGATTCCCAAACCCCAGGTAGGGAACTGAACTGGGAAAACCATGTACTCCCTTCCAAGAGTACCATGGCACTCCAACATCAATTTGGCAGTAATCTGCTTTTGGAGGACTTCGTTCCAAATGTTGCATGTTAATTTGTAGGGGACCAAGTTATCAAGGTTTTGTGGTTTGCTAGATACCATTGGATCTGTGCGTGGTGTTCTTTGCACTTCAACAGATTCTCTAAAACTTTTTTTGAACGCTACGCTTTACGTTGGCATAAGGATATCCCAAGGAAGGAAACTTGTTTAGAGCTCCCTTATTTGACAGATGCCCATTATTGCAAAGGAGGAAGTTGAAAACCCTCAAGCGTACGCTGGCTTGGGCTTGTTTAACTTGCATCCTTTGGAGAATCAGTTGCAGAAGCCAATACCGAGCCTTCTGCACCAGCCGAATTGGTTGGGACAGCTGCATGCTTGGGCCGCGTTGAGAAAAGGCGCTCAGAGTTTAGGTATGTTTTTGCTTGGTTGGACAAGTGGTTGCCGGAAATCCTCCCACGTATTCCTGATGTCCGCCAAAGGGTCCAAAGACTCGAGCTCTGCTTGGCGATGACAACCACGCTTCAAGCTCGCCGGAACGCACCGACGCGCGGGTGGTCTTTTGGTCCGCGCGAAAACTAAGCACGGGGGGATAGGTCAGGTCCGACCAGCTGGTGCCGGCAGCCTGTGCCGGGGCTCTGGCAATGGAAGCTCTCTCGTTCAGCGCATAGGCCGCGCGGATCCTGTGCCCCTTCCAGGATTCCGAAGAGCCCCGGGCGTCTGGCGTGCGGCGCTTGCCTTTTCCATCTTGCCATTGTGCGTGGCCCAACACTGAGGCACGTGCTTCAAGTTCGTCACATTGCCATTTTTTGTTTTGTTTACGTTTTCCATTGCGCAGCGGAGCAGGTGGGCTTAGCCACTTCGCGGCGGAACCGGAAGGACTTTTGGTGGATGGCAAGCGCGCGTCACAGCCGCTGCATTCTAGGGCCAGTCTGTCAGTAGCGCAGTTTTGTCAAGGTGTAATCGTAGTCTAACAGCGGCAAAGGTAGCAACGACGGGATCACGAAGCAACCCGGCTTCGCCGGGTGTTTTTGCAAAGAGCAGAATGTCATTTACACACCGCAGGTTGAATAGTCGAGCCAGAACCGTTGCCCAGATCGAAACTGTAGTGATCCCACAGAAGCTGCCACTCAGCCATTGCTTGCTGTAAAGCAGCACCCTTGCTGCATGCCGGCTGAAATCAAGAAGCTGCGGCTACGCTCAAATTCTCCTATCACTGTGCGATAGCTACCCGAGCTGCTAAGAGAACTGTGCAAAGAGCAGGCCAATGCACCCTGAGGCCTGCAACTGACAATCCAGAAGGGAGCGCTCTGGCTAAGAGGTCTGCTGTCCCCTAAACGTTCTTCCAATTGCGATGGTTGGCGTGCCTCCAATGTATCAGACATCAGCATCACCCAGAGAATAGGTCCCAAACTATGGGGACAAATCGCCAATCTTGTCCATCCTCTTTAAGGGATGGCCATGCATTTCTAGAATTTCAGGTTGTTAGTTGAGAGAGGAGATGCGTTTAGGAAATGGCACGTGAGAGGGGTAAAAGGAAACCGCTCACCCTCTCTCCACCTCTGTGCGACAGCTCCCTTGGCTTCTTCCTTCTGTGGCTCACCCTTCCAACAAGGTGGCCGCAATTTGCGGCCGCCGTTGCTTTTGCCCCGGCTGCTTATTGGGCCTGACTAGGCTGACACCCTGTCGTGCTGCAGCTGCCCCACTTGTCACGCCGCCCAGTGGCTGTTGCCGAAGTTTTGGCCCATGGGAGAACCCAGCCCCCAGCTGAGCTGTTGCCTCAATGCCTGATCCGAGCGCACGTGCATGGCAGGCGCCGGCTGGCTGCTCTTGCCTTTAGGCTGATTTTGTCTCCCGGCTCGATGCTGGCTGACAGGCGCTTTCGCATTCGCAGACTGGCCCCTTTCAGTTCAAGCCAAGTTCGCGCCACGCATCATCACGGAGAAGGCAATCAATCAAGGGTTGCCGCGTGGCTTGCAAACCCCGCTTTTTGCTGAGCCAAGCGACTACATTGTGCAAAGTGCCTTGCGCGCCACGTGCAAAGTCACACGAGGCGAAGGAGGCGCGCAGCCCTAACCATAGCGAGGACTTTTGCAAGTACTTGGGCAACAATTCCGTCAAGTCTGCCAGGTAGCAAAACATGTGTACTGGACCCACTGCCGACAAGCGCGCCGACAGGACTTGGGCAGGCAATCAGCCGAACAAGGCATCAATGTTTTGGGCACGATCTTGGGGCATGTTGAATATGTCGCCGAGCCAGCCCCTGACGCGCGCGGAGCAACTACTTGCTCCGAATTCTCCGGCCCGCCGACACAAGCGCCTTCGAGGAGTCCTACAATCGGCCCCGCTGCGTGGCTCCGCAAACGCAAGAATTCACGCTGCAGGCTTTGCTACCTGCTCGTCGGAGCCCGCTTGGGCGGAAAGCCGGTTTGTGCCGCCCGTTGTTGCTACCAATGCTGCACTGGTAAGCGAACCTCACTTTAGGGTTCAGTTTTTTGGGTTTCACTTGCGCTCGGGCGAGCAGACCACGTACACGTCGTCGAAACAGGAAAAACCTTCCGTGGGTTGGAGTGCGGCATGCGCTAGGAGCAGCGTCCGTGCTGGGCCAGCACGTCACGGGCATCGCCTTGCCAGCGCCCCGCGCGTGCGCGTTTCTGGAGCGGTACCAGGAGAGCGCGCGCACCAACGTCGCCAAAAGGCTTCACCCAGAACGCGTGCGGCCGTCCGGCTTCTTGAGGCCGACCGTTTTGCTAGCCGTAATCCTGTAGGCGTTGCAGGTGGCACGGTTGCGTTGGCCAGCTGACTGGGAGCCTGGCAACCAAGCTCTCCGCCGCCTCAAGCGGGCGGGCGAGCTGGCGCGGAATGTCCGTCGCAGGGGTGCCGGCGCCATGGCCGGGGCAGACAGCGGAGGGGCGAAATGGGCAGGAGCCGCTGCGTGCTTTGCTCAACGCCACGTGTGTTCTTTCAGCGTCTGTGGCCTGCCCTGGCACGCCCCGGCGCTAGCAACCGCGGCTGCTTCCGCGCATTCGAGCAGCAGGCCTCCCTTGCCAGATAGTTTGTGGATCCCCACGCGAGGGATGCGGGTTTTGCCGCGACGCGAGGGAGGAGAGCGGCGGGGCCGCAGCAGTGGCTTGCCCAGGAAGCTGCACGCCACATGCCGCGGTTTGCAAACGGCTGGCCCTGGAAGCACATGGCCTGCAAGCAGGTTCAGCTTCCCACTGGTCAGAAAAGCGGCCACGCCCGCAATTTTTTCAGCGAGGCTAGTTCTTGTTGGAACAGCTGCCCTGTTTTTTTATATATACGGCGGTTGCAGGTAGCTGCCGCTTAGCGCGTGGCAGTGCGCCAGGTCATGGGCAGGAATGCCCTGAAGCGCGTTGTGCGGCCCCCTGTGCGCCCGCCAGTTGCGCCAACAAAGAAGTACGAGCGCGGGGATTTGTTTGGAGGCAGCGGCACCGGCGTTTCTGCGCGTCCACGCCGCGCCACCTGCGGCGAAGCGCCTTCACTGGACGCAACTCCGCCGTGGCCGCTCCCGTGTGGAATCTCAGCGGCTCTCGCGCCTCGCGGGCTTTCCCCACTCGGATGCTTGACTGCCCCCCACGCGCGGCGAAGTCGACAAACCATGTGCGGAGCTCAGCAGCGTGGACCTTGCGCACAGTTCGTTCGCGGCCAAAGAATGCACATGCGCCATGGCAGGCGCCGCCAAGGTCGCGCCGCTGAGTTTCACCGTGGCCTACGCCTCGCTTGCTGCTAATGCATGACAGACGCCGGGGTGCGAGCGTGCATCTTCGTTGTGGAGTGACGAGGCAGCTTCCTAAAGCGTGTGAGGCGCCCTTTCCTTTCTAGTCCAGCGTGGCTCACTGGTCTGCATTCCTTGTTTTTTTGCTCTTGCATGAGGAGCAAACACATATAGACTTTGTTGTCGCAGCTGCGCAGGCGTGTTGTCACATCCTAAATGACGACCCGGTCATTTTCTGCGCCGGCAAAATTTTCATGCCCTCCTCATTTTAGAGTGGGCTGACCTTCAGTCAGATGGGATGATCGATTACGGCCTGTCAATGAAGTTTTCCTACAACATGGTTATCGACCTAATACAACTCGAATGTTTCAATGGCAGTCGAAAGCTGAGCCCTTTTGCAGAGTTACATGGCTTGATGAATTCAACTTTTTGATATCATCGGTCTTGTTTTCTAAACAAAGCCGTTTCCCCGTGAGACTTGCATAAGCGCCCGGCGATTCAGGGCAGCGGCTCTGCAGGATGTCACTGGGCAGCGCCGCTGCGTCGTCCAGCCCCGGAGCCCAGGAGCCGGCGCATGTCATTGTCAACTGCTGTCGCAGATTGTGCGGGCCTTGGTCGCCCATCCCTCCGCGACACGAGCGCGGCTTGGCAAGGTGCCTGGGCGTGCCTGCGCTGCGCGCGAGTCACGGACAGCGAAGCGGCCGTGTGCAACTGTCGGAGCATGACGTTGACACTGGCACGGGGCGCCTGACGTGTGGGTGTCCCCCTGCATTGTTACAAGGCGATGCACTCCGGCGCTTGGTCGCTCGCTCCTTGGCCCGCAGGTACGCGCAGCGCTTTGACGAAGCCACGCGCCCTTTCCAGTTTTTTTTCCGCAGCAGCTCTGTCCATTTTTAGGGGACAAGGGTTGCGCAGGCTGTTTTTTCGGAGGCCAGCTTCCTCACCTGCAAGCGCTGTTTTGCTAGGGGTTTGTCTTTTCCCCTGTGTTTTAATCTTGGTTGAATCTTCGGCCGCGTGCCATTTCTGCTTCAAGCCTTTTGGTAAGGGACATGCCTGGAGGGTTTGACCCCTCTTTCGTTCTTTTTTGAACTTCGCACTGCCGCGCCGCCATGGCCTTTACCGCATTCGAGTTGTGCATGCATTTTGCATCATCTTTGATTTGGCAGTTCCTGGATGCAAGAGCCACGCATGCACTACGCGCCGTGGCTTGGATCGCGCACACCTCCGTGCCCGACGACGCCCCGGCATCTACCACTCCAGCTGCACCGCGTACCTTCGGGAGCACTTCTTTTTTGGCACCCGGCATAGCAGTCGGCATATGGGACTGCCTTACCCCCAGCGACCGCACCGCATTCCAGGCCACGGAGTGGTGGAACCACTCAGATCTGCGCTGGTTTACGCAGGGCCTCGGAGTGGTCCCCGCATCCGACTCAGACTCAGCATCAGACGAGATTTCCGAAAACGAAGCACGGCACCTGAACCGCCCCAGGCGTGCAGGGTGAGTGCAGCATGCCTTTTTTCGCTTGCAGCACAAATGCGCACCAGCTCAGCATGCTTCGATTGTGACCGCACCTGACTCGCCGCAGCGCATGCCTGAAATTAACCACCCAAGCAATCAGGCGGCCTTCCGCCCAGCTGATTCCAGCTGCACGCTTGCATTTGTTTGTGTTTCTCGTAAATGTGCCAGTCCACTTTTCAAGAGCAGCAGCATGCTTGCTTGCCGCACGGGTTCCAAGTCCCTGCCAGTGCAATTTTCAAGCCGCATGGGCGTTTCACTCGGAGTGCAAACGTCGCCGCAGGCTCAGCATGGGTAGCCTGTGACGCACTCGATTCATCGCAGTGCATGCCTAAAATTAACCACCCAAGCAGTCAGGCGGCCACTCGCCCACTTTTCACCAGCTGCGTGCCTGCCACTTATAATGCCTTTTGTGAATGCATCGGGCATTGCCACCTCTCACGCGCACCGCCTCGCATGCATTACTCACATGTTGTGGTTTCCCGCCGGCCTGCCTACAGTGGACCACGCTTGCACTCAAGCCCGCATTCACCCTTCAGGCACCGGCCTCAGATGCAGGGGACGCACCGCTGTTGCTCCTTTGCAAATTTTTGCATATTTCCAGCCGGGCCGCATGCCTTTGACTAGACACATGCATGAGGCGCACCTGCGTGCCAACCTCATCCCAGCCGCTTGCCCCGCAGAGGCATGCACGGCAATTTACCCCTCGGCCGCACCGCAGTGCCCCAAGCGACGCCTCTGTTTGAGGCGCAGCTGCTTGCCAACCTCATTCAGGCCGGGCTGCATCGCGTTTGCAGGCCAGGCGCATGCTCAAGGCCGCGTGTCCTTGCATAAGCATGTCTCGCAAACAGGACTGGGTTGCCCCGCAGAGGCTTCCCAGCAGTCGGCCGCACCGCGTGTGCCCCGACTCACAGGATCTTGCAATGTCTATGCATCGCATGCCTGTCTCCTGCTGCCGAGCTGCAACGCATTTGCAGCCTCGGAACCAGGCCACTCTCTTGCGTACCACTGCGTTCGCAAGAGCGGCCGGCACCGACCTTACACTTTAGGCGCCGCCGCCTTCAGGTCTGGTTGCACCGCTGTTGCAACCAAGGTGTGCGCAGGATGAACAATCTAGCTCCCCCTCAGCCCGCAGGCCCTGAGAGCAGCTGGCATATAGCAGCTTCATTGAGCAGTGAGTGCCCGTACACGCATGTACCAGTCACCACTGCACGGCATTCAAGGTTCTGAAACCTTGCTTGCAAGCTCCGCCCGCAGGCGTAGCAAAATGCAAGGCTCCGCTACGGAGTCCTCGCCAACGTTGACATCCCGCAGGTATCACCCTCAGAGTCGCGACTCACATAGGGGCCAGCATCCCAGACTCTGTTCGCATAATGAGCCGCGTTTCGCGGTCGCGTATGCAAAACGCATGCCCGCAGTGTATGCACATCCCGCAGCCGACCAGCCTGCAGTAAAATTTCCCGATCCGCACACGCCTGCGGCATGGAACAGCATGAGATACTGGCCGCAATGCATGAGACCATCGCAAGGAGCTACCTGGACTTGGAAATAGTCCTCGAAGACTTCATGTTCGTCTTGCACAGCATACGCTTCTACATGCGCATTGTTGCCTTCTGCATGGTCATGCTGACCCTGTTTGCATTTGCCGCCTTTTTGCAAACCTTGCCCTCTGTCTTTCAGACAGAAGATTTTTTAACAGCATCGCTGCTGCGAGCGCATCAGCATGCCTCGACTTTGCACGCAGGATGACCATGCCTGGACGCATTAAAACTACTGCCGCTTGCTGTGTGATGACACCGCCCAAGTGGTCACGTCTATGCACAAGCGGTACTAAGGTGACCGCCTGCATATGCGCCAGTCTCAGTGGATTGCCAGGGTTGCAGCCAATGCATGTCAAACATGCGGTCTCCGCAGTTGACTCAAGGTTCTAATCCTGGCCACCCTCCATTTCCGCTAACTAGCATGGCTCTGGTTGCAGAAGCTGACGCATGCCTTGACTCCATCGAGGATATCGAGGAACTTACCCCGCGCCAATGGCCCCAGTGCCACCGCGCGGACGCTTCGCCTTCCCGCATCCTGCAAGAAGGCTTCGCACAGCTGCTTGACAAGTGGATGCGCCACCCAGAGCATCGAATCCGACTCAAATGCATCAATCGCATGGGGCATCTTTGCAACTTCTTGCTTGACATCCTCTGCATTTTGGGTGTGCACGGCATGACATTTTGCATAGCACGCTTGCATTCCCTGTCAACTTTCTTCGTCGACTACCTTCGCATCGACCCGCGTTTGGACATGGACCGCATGCTTCAGAACCGCAAAGGCATTTCGGCGGGCTATCGCATGGCCGGCAAGTACCTGGCCATTATCCAGCCTTTCTCCGCACTGTTGTCAAATGTCAAATTTCGCTCTAGGCACAGCATGCATACAAACATGCAACCGTGCTTAGAATTGCTTCGCGAGTGGGAGGCATGCCTGATGATGGAGGACATAGCTCTCACCATCCGCTCCAGCATCGCGTTGCTGGAGAGCATCAACTCCTATGTCCACATGCTTCCAATGCCCCGCAGTGCGCATTTCTTGCAGTGGTCAGACAGGCATCACGAGTTGGCAGAGCTGGCCGACGAGTGGACTCAGTGCATGCCTAGCCCCTCGCAACCAGAGCCCAGCTCAGTTTCAGCCTTTCCGCCAGGCCTGCCTCAGCCCGCCTCGCAACGCCATGCACCTTACTGCATCAGGTTCCAGGCCGATAATTTTTACGATAAAGCATGCAAGGCAACCCACGTGTGCAGCGTGCCAGATTGCACGGGAAATCAGGATTAAAAGTATGCGCCGCGAACTTGTGCAGCCTGTTTTTTCCAATTTTCACACTGCATGCCTTGAAGACGCGCACCCAAGGCGTGGACACTCCGCGGCATGCAGACGTCGACCTCCTCACGTGAGCCCTGTTACGCTGATAGCTTCACATGTTGCAGCATGTCCTGCTGTCACGGTCGCATGACCCTTTTCTTGCCCGTGTCAGCCTTTTTTCTGCCATACAGCAACAGTGCCCGCTTTTTACGCCTGCCTCGTCCAGCATCCTTCGCCATGGACTTGCAGCGCATGGTGGCGGAGAACCAGAACAATCCCGCATTCTTGCAGGAAATCATCCGCATGCTTGCGCAGACGCAGTCCGATGCAGGGTCGGTGCAGCCAGAGGACGCATCCAACGCACCGGGTCCATCCAACACCGACCTCCTCGATTTTTCGGACCCGCATGTTGCACCGGCCCCCGAGCATGCATCCGCAACAGCGGAGCCCAAGTGCAAGGCAAAGCCAGCAAGCTTGCTCCGCCCAGACCCACCGGAGCTCCCCGAAGACTGCATCCCAACGCATGCATCGGAGGTGAAGGAGTCCGTGCCGCTGGAGCCGGCTCCAGAAGAAATCAGCATGCCCGAGCCCCCGCATGTCAGGGCACCGTGGGCTCAGCTCACTGAAGAAGAGCGAGAGGAGCAACTCGCTAGAGAGGAGCAGCCTGAGCATCCCTGGCATGACCGCATAGAGGGCACGCCAGACGCTTTGCGCCGCAACCGCATAAACCCAGAACCAAAGCCAGCTGCAGAACCAGAGCCTGGACCCGCACCATGCATGTACAAAGCACCGCCCACGGGGGCCAAATTCCCGGCATGCCGACCGCTCGACACGCCGCATAATTGGCCCCCACAGGAAGGCGACCCTCGCCATCAGCCGCCTCTGCATGGGTTCCCGTGGTCGCACGACGGGTCCTATTGGGCAAACTATTGGCACCTCCGCGAGGTGCCCAACGAAGCTACCCGTTGGCATCCCGCCACGCATTCCTACAGCATCGACCCAGCATATGCCGCCAACCAACGCATTGCGGCATACAGCATGCATCACCCCGGAAACCCGGGTGCAAGTTCCCGTCCAACGCCACTACCCGAGATGCCAAAAAGGCAACAGCGGGCCGCATTTGTTCAGCAGCTGGAAGCATGCATACGCATCCCCTCGGTGCGTCTGCCCCGCACCATGCGTCGCATGGAGACGCAGGGCCGCGGACTACGCGTGTTGTACCTCGATGACAACAACCGCATCAGCTGCTGCCTGCCATGTGCAAATTCCGCATGCCCTTACGATGCGGTGTGCGGTCAATACGTGGTCGACACCTCCACAGATACGCATGACAGGCATCGCTGCAGCGGGTGTGTCGCGGACGCCCGCGATCTCAACCGCTGATGCATTGCACGCATTCGCACCTTGCATCAGCCCGACAGCATGGCATGCATGCAAGCGACCGCACTCCCTGCCGGGGCACGTACAGGCATTTGCCGTGTATCTCAACAGCAAGCCGCGAAAAAAGAACATTCGCCATGCAATTGGAGTCATGTTGCCAGCAAGCCTCCCTAAGCCAGGGTCGCATGCATCCGACTCTCCAGGTACGAACAGACTTCTAGGTCCGCATCCAGGCCTCCTCGAGGCCGCGTTACGCGCCTACACGCAGCAGGCATTCACGTGACGCGTTTGCATTCCATGCCACGGCATCTCTGCCAATGCTCTGTTGCGCAGGTTCAATCTTTGCCACAGACACAGCTTCCCCTCGATCACGCCCATGCCATGGCGCGTTCGTGACCACTGGGGGTCGGCATGGTCAGTGAAAAGGCCGCTCGATCAGGATGCCGACAGCGAAACGCAGGAGTCCCACAACTCGGAGCACCTCTTTTTGCAGCCAACCGCAAAGCCGAAGCCGGCGCCTAGACTGAGGCCCCGTCATAGCATCCAGGACCTGCATTCCAGTCCGCATGCAACAGCAAGCAGCGCTCCACATCCGCTTGCCGCCCAGCCACGTTCCGCTGCTTCGGCCCCCACCCCCACTCAACCATCCCAAAGCTCAGCCTGCACCAATCCTCGCCCGTGGAGGCCTGCCAGTGACGCAGCCGTCACCTCTTTTCCCATGGTTTGCAGAGCATTGCCACCCCCAAACCGCATTCAGCAATCCGGCACGAGCCATCAGCGGCACCCTTCAACCCCGGTCCCTTAGACCTCGGGTCAAGGGCCCAGCCAGGACGGGCCATAGCCCCTCGTTTCAGACAGGCCAAACTCGGCCCGCATGCACAGAGCCAAGCCACCCACCGCGAGAAGTGCATTCAAGACTGGCAGGACCTGCTAGCACAAATTGGATCCTGCTCAATCACCTTTGTGGCCGCAGCTGCATCTCAGGACCCATACGCGGCCTTCGAGGCGTCGCTCCGTGCATACACACCGTCCACCATTGCCCAGTACTTCAGGTGCATACGCGCCTTTTTGGCATTCATCAAAGCACTTGGCTTCGGCTTGGAAAACCTGCTTCTCGTGCACCTGGTGGACCTTTTGCATGCCTGCGAAAACTCCAAGCTGGAAGACCGCAGCAGCGTACGCATAGCACCTCGACCCATGCTCAAAGCACTTTCTTGGCTTGCTCGCATAGGTCAAATTGAATCGTTAGCCATTCTTCTCTCCAACCCTCTCGCAAAAGCCTTCGCTTCCCCTCAGCAGCCTCAGGAAAGAAAGGAGGCTCTGCCTCTGCCCCTGGCAATTCTGGCATCCTGGGAGCGTAAGGTTTGTGCAGCCGACTGCACGCATAACCTGCGCATCACACTGGGCGCATTTCTTTTGGCGGCCCACACCAGCATGCGGTTCGGGGACATGCAGCGCATCAAAATTAAAGAGATCAGTCTTACTCAGCATGCTCTGCGAGGATCATGCTGGGCGACAAAGACTACAAAACGAGGACAGCCTTGGGCATGCACTCTGTTCGGCCTCACAGGACGCAGTGCACAATCCTCTTGGGTTTTAAGATGGCTCGAAAGCCTTGGCGAAGCAGTCGCTCAAAGTGTTTCAGAACCGTTCAGTTTGCCCGAGCCAGATTTCGTCATGCCCGTGTTCGCATGCCTTGACGAAAAAACGCACCCAAAATTTTCGGGCCCGCTTCCATACACGCAGGCCTTGTCGTTGCTGCGCTGGGCAGTGCAAGTCCCTTGGGAGCCTCGCACTTCAGCATGCCTCAACTCAGACGAGGCGCATGCATATACGCTGCACAGCCTAAAAGTGGCACTCTTGAGCGCTTCGGCCCAACTCCGCTTGCCAGAGGAGTCCAGACGTCAGCAAGGGCATCACCGCATCAATTCGGTGCAACTGTACAGCCGCGACGACACAATCGAGAGCCTCTGGGTGCAAGCGCAGATAGCAGCCGCACTCATCCGAGGCTGGCGACCCACTCGCCCGCAATCCAGGGGAGGTCAGCATCCAGTCTTCGAGCCGCTTTTCCGCGTTGATGCACAGCCCATCCCAGAGAGCATAAATTTACTGGACCTGCCCGCACCGCTACGCATGTTTACCTACATCAGGGAACAGCAAACTCAACCTTGCATAGCGGACCCCGAGGCATGGGCAGTGCAGGACATTCAATCGTCAGCCAGCTCCAGCTCACACGAATCAGGAGAAGAGTGCCCAGATGAAGCACCTCCTCCACGATCATCGTCGGCACTCTGCTTGGTTCAACTCACTACCGGGGCAGCAGTGCATGCAGTATACAGCTCCCCGGAGCACCTGCAATCCGCTTTTTGTACAGCATGCGGCCTGGGGATCCAGGTACCAGTGCATCGCATTGACTACTTAGGCCAAGAGCACTTGTGCAAGCATAACGCGTGCCAGCACGCATTCTCGCTCATGCCGTAGCACAAAAAGGTTTCACTTGCAGGTGACCGCCATGAGTGTTGGGCGAGTGTGCAGACCCGCCCCCAGGCCGGAACGTCCACAACGCGATCTTTGTCGCGACCAGCAGGCCCGCACC
>CAUJNA010001931.1:2500-50448 GCA_963377175.1 Effrenium voratum | reverse complement strand
CCCCAGCAGGGCAAGAGAGCCGACCGCAATTTCGCCCGCGCGCCTCGAAGTCGATCCCCTGCGCGTAGCCAAGCTGCTCCTCGAACAACTCCCGCAGGAACTTCAGGACGTGGGACTTCCCAGTGCCCGGCGGGCCGTGCAGCAGCCAGGCCAGCGGCTCGGCTCGCCGCAGAGCGATCTTGTGGTCCGGCGGCACCAGCTCCAGCTCGACCAGAACCCTTTCCACCACCACCCGCAGCATCTCCCATTGCTTGGAGTTCAGACCGCTCCGGACGCGCTCGCTGCCCAGCCAGTCCAACAGCGCGTCTGCGGTCACGGGCGGGCCGAGCGGCTGCGCCTCGGGATCCCGCCCGGCTTGGCCGACGCCCGGAAAGGACGGAAGTCTGCTCTTGCTCCGCGAGGCGCGGGCGGCCCAGGCGAGCGCGTTGTGGTCGAGCTGCTCGTTTTGCGCTGGCGCGCCTTGGCCGGGCGAGGCGTCGGCCCCGCTCTTCCTCCACGCGGCCCGGGACAAGTCGAACATCTGCTTGGTCATGACGCACAGCCGCGTCGCCGCGGCCGCGTCCTCCTGCTCACTGTCTTGTTCGTCAAAGTTCTCGGAGCCCAGCTTGCCCGCGCCGCGGACGTGCGTGGCCCGAGCCGCCTCCAAGTCCGCCTTGTCGAAGCGCACGCCCTCGTCCTGGACCTCGTTGTCGCTGTTCTCTTGCAAGTGCTGTTCCGGCCGGAGCTCCCGCGGCAGGCAGTAGACGAAGCAAAAGTTCAGCGCGAACTGCTTGACCTCTTCGGTCGGGAAGCCTTGGAGAATCAGCCGCCGTCGGAGGGCGCGGCGCCAGTCTGACTTGCCGAACTTGCAGAGGTCGGCGAGGAAGGGCGCGGCGGCCGAGGCGTCGTCGGGGTGGCTCGTCCAAGGGCAGAAGAGCAGCAGCACCCGCTTCGCGTAGTCCTCCTCCGAGCGACCGCCAAGCGCGCCCTGGACAACCGGGACGTAGGGCCTCGCAAGGGAACCGCGGCCGCCCGCGCCCTCTCCCCCCTCTGCAAGCGCCGCGCGCCTCCTCCTCCCCCCCCCGCCCCCTCGCCTGCCCCGGCGCGCAAGGATCCAAGCGTGTCTAAACTGCTGGGCAAGCGCTCCACGCCCTGGCGGCAGCCAGTCTTCCCCGCCTTCCTCGTGGATCTCGTAGTCCGCCCCGGGCAGCAAGACGGTCTTGGGGTTTCCGCCAAGCTTCGCCGCCCCAGCCCGCGTCAGCGAGGCGTGAAAACCTCCGTCGCGCCGCTCGCTCAGCTGCTCCAGCACAAAGGGCCGCTTGGCCAGCTTGAAGAGGAAGTGGCGCGCGAACTCGAAGGCGCAGAGCTCGCGGACTTCGGCTGCTCGCCCCCGCGCCCCGTAGAAGGTCCAGAACGGGCAGGAGACCACGCGCCCTCGCTGAGCCGCCGGCCGCACGTCTGTCCGCAGCTGTCGCGGCTCAGCCGGCCAAGCTTCGCCGGCGGCCGCCGCCTCCAGGAGTTGGAGGCCGAACTGCAAGGAGATGGGCTGGACGGGCGCCGTCTTGAGAGACTCGGCCGCCGTGGGGTCGTTGCCCGCCTGGCGCGTGGTCAAATTGGCGCACTCCACCGCGCCGCGGCAGACGCCGCGGGCGTAGCAGTCCGTGGTCAGCCGCTTGGCCACCCTCGCCCCGACGTAGCCGGCGGGCTTGTCCTTCAAGTCTTCGCCGAGCTCCCGATGGCCGCGCTGCCAGTCCTTGAGCTCTTGCACGGCGATGGGCAGCCGCTTGTTCATGTAGTCGCAGCCGTAGCCGGCTTGGGCGGCCTGCGCGACGCGAGAGCAAACAGAGCCGGGCAAAACCGCGGCCGCAATTCTTGCCCGGCCTGATTCCGCTGCGCTTCCCGAACGAGCAGCTTGACGTCGCCGTCGCCGACGCAGGCCTCCTGGCAGAGCGCGTCGTCGTGGGTCTCCTTCGTCACGGGGAACCGGTAAGGCAGCTGGAGGTCGCCGTTGCAGCGCAGCGCCGCCAGCAGCGCCGGGTGGTTGCCGTTGAGGTTCGGGTCGTTGACCGGGCCCCACTGCAGGCCCAAAGAGCTCCGCTTGCCCTTGACGGGCAGGTCCAGCTGCTCGGCCAAGCCGCGGCAGACCAGAGCCGTTCGGCCCAGAATCAACTGGCTGTCGCGGGGGAACCCGCTCTTGCACCTCGTCGGATCCTTGGGGTCGCGGCAGTGGGCCAGGGGCCGCCGCTCGCCGCCTGGGCCGGCAGGGAGATGCACATGATGTTGCTTGCGCTGCTGCAGCTGCTCCACGTCCTCCGCCAAGTATCGCCGCGTCCACTCCTCGGGCCGCAGCCGGCGGGCCGGCCGGCTCAACATCAAGGCGCAGTCCTTGTACTCCTCCGCGGCGGCCCGATCGCGCTCCCAGCCCTCCGGGTCGCAGTAGACGGAGCGCCGGACATGGGCAGTGTAGGAAGCATACCTTTGCAGCAAGGTTCGGAGCTCGGGCTTACCCAAGTCAAGGAGACCGGCCAGCGACCCGCGCTGATGGCGGCACTGGACGAACACTTGCATGTGGGCGTGGAGGGCTCCGCTCTTTTGACACTCGATGGAGCCAAACACCGCGTCAACTCTGCCCAGCACGCCGCCGCCGGCCACGGCGTTGCTCCCGAACGCGTCGCTGCAAGGCTGCCCCGAAGTCGCGCAGTTCGGGCAGCGCGGGCAGAACCTGACCCCCAAGAGGTGGCGCAGCGTCAGGAGCACCAGCGTCCTGGGGCTGGAAGTCGAAGCAGCGCGGTTTCTCCCCCCCCCATTTTGCGCCGAAAGTCCTGAAGCCCTCCGCGCAAGCCAGCGGGTCCCTGGCCAGCAGCGCGCGCCTGTCCTCGTAGTTCGGCAGGTTCTCCGCCAAGGCCTCGGGGCTCAGCCGGCAGAACTCTTCGTCCAGCGCCGGCAGGCCGCGGGCCTGGAACTTCTTCGCGCCGTCCCGCAGTAGCGCCGGATCCTCTTCTCGCACACGCGCCAGGCGCAGCATCAGGGCGGTGTCTCGCTCCGAAGGCAAGAAGATCGAGGTCCCGAAGCAGACGCGATGAGCGTGGGTCTGGAGGCGCATGGTCTTGCGCACCTCGTGGGTCCCGGGGATGTTCTTGGCCCGGGCCTCGACGTTCGCCAGGATCTTGCGGGCGGCGGGCTTCAGGTTTGCAAAGCGCAGCTTGGTCAAGTCCGCTTGGACGGGCTTCTCCTCGCCGTTGATGTCCGTGTAGGTTCCCCGCAAGCGGGATGTGATCTCCCGGACGCCCGCGACGATGTCCTCGGGGTTCAAGGACTGGTAGCTGCCGCCGTCGGCGCTGGGTGCGGAGAACATGTAAGCGTTCTTCTGCAAGTTGACCGCGGCCCGGAACAAGTAGTTCCAGACCGCAAACCCGAAGGTCCAGTCGCGCCGGAACTGCGCCTCCACGCGCCGCTGCATGGCGGCGGCCCAGGCGTGAATGTTCACCTCGGGCGCGCCGCTCTGGCTCCTGGCGCAAGGGGCGGCAGGAAATATAAAAAAAAGGCGCCGAAGCAAAACTCCCGGCTTCAGCGGCGAGCCCGGCGCCTCTCACGCCTGCTCCGGCGGCTGTCGTCGTCTTCTTGGGCCACGGTGTTTCGGACGTCCGGGCAGGCAGTCCCGCGAGGAAAGCAGAAGCAAAAGGCGACGGCGAAGTAGAGGGGCTGGAACTGGTCCAGAAGCTGGTTGCCGGCCCTGACCTCCAACTTGTCCAGTTCTCGCTTCTCGACCTCCGCCTCTAGGTCCCGCCGCAGTTTCCGCAGCGCGGCCACCGCAGCTTCGTTGGCGTCTTCGCCCGCGCAGCCTTCCGCGACCACGGCCCGCGCCCGCTGCGCGGCAAAGGTCGCGCCGGCGGCGGCGACGTCTTCCTGCCGCCCGTCGCAAGGCGTCGCCGCCTTTTGCGGCTGCAGCTTGTCCTCGGCGTCGTCGACGTCCGCGTCCACCTGGTCGCGGGCGCGCGTTTTTTTTTTTCGAGCGCCCTCTTCCGTTCAGCCCGCGGCCCGCCCCTCTTTCGCCCGCGCCTGGACCACGACTTTCAACACCTCGGGCGGAACCCCGTCGGCAGGGAGGGCGGCGGCTCTAAGGCGAACTCCCTTTTCATCGACGGGTGGCCCAGGCGCTTCATGTCCAAGATGAGGTTGACCACCACCTCCCGCCTCACCTTCGCCTGGTGGATGAGGCCCTTGATCTCCGCGTCGCTCGTCTTGCCCTTCTTGTTGGTCTTGAGCAGAACGCGGACCAGTTGGCCGAGTTCTGCGCCGCTGCGCGGCAGCGCCGCCGCCTGGTCGCCTTCCCCCTGCAAAGCTTTCAACTTCCCAGGGCAGCGGGAAAGATAAAGCGTTGCCCCGAGCCCCAAAGCGATGCCGGGCCATATGAGCCGTCTCGTCTAGGGCGCAAGCCTCGCTGCGGAACCGTGCCTCCATAGACATGCAAATCAGCGTCGTGACGCAGGGCGAGGCGCAGATCAGCGCCTCCTCCGCGTAGATCCGCTCCGGGGCGTAGCCAGTCCACATGTCGTTTGCCAGGCTCAGCGGGGGCAACTGCGCGCGGGCGAGGTGGTCGAGGCAGCCGCCGCAAACTGGCAGCTCGCAGTGCTCGCAGAGGACGCCTTCCTCAACGTGTCCTGGGACCGCACGGCAGCGGTGGTCCTCCGGGCAGCACAGCAGCTCTGCGCCGCCAGGGCCAGGCAGCCGCAACTTCCAGGAGCCGAAACTCTCAGAGTCAGACAACTTCTTGCCCGGGATGTCGAGCTGGTCGTATTTCTCCAGAAAGCGCTCCAGGCTGAGAGCTCGCGCCACTGCGGCCGCCGGCTTCCCGAAGAAGAGGTGCTCCCCCGTCGGCTTGCGACTCAGTGGCCGCCGCCATTGGATCTTGCTCTGCCCCTCAAGCTCCGCCGCGCGGGTGTAGACGCAGGCGCAGCAGAAGCAAACCAGAGCTTCCACGCTGTCCTCCGCAGTCGCCTCGGCGAAGGAGCGCAGCGCGGTGCGATCCAAGGAGCACCCCGCCAGCGGCGCCCCGGCCCGGCAGCGCCGGGCGACGGCCTCGTTGTAAACGCTCAGCAGCGCGTCCGGGGGGCGAGGCCCAGGAAAGCAAGCGGCGGCGGACTCCAGGTCTTCCGCGTGCTCCGCCTCAAGGTGCTTGGCGAGGTCCGCTTCCAGGCCGTTGGCCGCCTCCCAGCCGTCAAAGGCGCAGAACGCGCGGGGCCAGACTGCTCCGTCCTTCAGCTCAACATCTTCGGCGCCCGGCGGGAGCGTCGGCTGGAACCGGAGCTTCAGCGCCAACTCCGTCACCGCGTCCTCTAGGGGGCGGAAGGGGTGGGAAGTCTGGGCCGCGGGGATCACGAAGGCTTTGCTGACTTCCTCCATCACATCGTCCTGCAGCTCCGGCGCCGGCGTTGTCTTTTCCCGGAGGCGGCGCCGGGACTTTGCCGGAGCGGGCTGGGCGGGCCGCGGCGGCGCGCGGCCAAGTCCGCGGCCTGAGCGGGCCGGCTTGCGGGCGGCCGCGGCGGCGGCCAGACTTGGGAACTCCTGGCCGCGAAGTCGACCCCTTGCCCTCGGCGCGCAAGCGAACACAGTCCTCTGCGTAGACAGCGGCCGCCGTGGCCCCCGCAGCTTTTGCGATCACCGGGGCAAAGTAGCGCGGCGGCGGCGGCTGCGGCCAGGCCGGGGCCATCGCGTCGGAGAGCTCGGCCTCGATCAAGGCGCTGTAGTGGTCTACTCCGTTGTAGAGAAGGTGGGCGACCGGCGCGTCGGCGTCGACGAGAGCGTGGGAGCTGTCCTGGACCTCCACGACGTCGGAGCCCGCGACCTTGACGTGGGCAAAGACCCGCCGCTGTCGAAGCAAGGAATAAGCCGAGATGGCCACGGCTCCGCCCCAGCACTCCGCCGCATAGGTGCTCGGCCTCCTCTAGCCAAACTTCTTCAAAGCCGTCCTGGCCGAAAGCCTCGCTCTCGAGAAAGTCCGCCAACTCTGCTCGCAGCTCCTCCCCGCAGCAGCCCTCTTCGTCCTGCATCGCGAGGGCGTGGAAGAGGCAGTTGCCGTCCCCGGGGACGTCGACCACCGCCAGGGCGCAGATCGCCGCAACCTGCGAGCGGCCGCAGGGAGGCTAAAAAGCCAAACTCAAACGAGAAAAAACTCTCGGCTAGCCTCGTCCGCCGCGGCCGCAGACGAAAGATCCGCCGGGGCCATTCTGCCAATCAAAAGTCCTGCGCGCGCGACGGGCGACCCCGCGAGGAAACCTCTCTGCCGCGAGAAGCGAGCGCGGACAGTCCTGATCGCAAACAGCTAGGCGTGCGCGAGAGCTCGGAAGCTTGAGCCGAAAAGCCGTGGAAACGGCCGCGGCCAGCCCAGTCCCAAAAGTCGACGCGGCCGCGCGTTGCTTGGGGGGGCGGCGGCGCGGTCGAAGGCTTGAGAATCTCGCAAATTGGCGCGGCGTTTGCCAACTCCCTTCCTTGCAAGACGAGGCGCGCAACCGCGACGCCCGTGCTCTCCTGCGAGGGCCAGACTTTTCTCCTGCTGTCGCCCGCAACGTCTTGCGTTTTGCGACTGTCGGCGGTCCGCTCAAGAACCCTGGGCTGCGAACAGGGCCCGGTCCAAACTCAGCCGGACGCAAGGGCGGCCGCGTCGAAAGCGGTCAAAGCAGACCACGTCTCGCCACACAGGAAACGGAAAGTCGCAGTCCAAGGCGGCAGCCTTCAGCCGCCCTTGCCAAGCCCGGACCGCCCGCCGGCAAGGCCGGGACAGGCGCCGCTCCGAAACGAAGCCTAGGAAGAGCACAAAAATTTGGAGCTCGGCGCGCAGGCGCAGCGGCTCGCCGTAGACCAGCCATCGCCAAGAAGGCAGCGGGAAGTCCCAGTCTTCGCACTTTCGGCGCAGCGCGCCTGCCACAAGGCCAAAGTTGGAAGCCGCAAGTAGGCGCAAGGCCCCATGGTCGCCCCCGCAAAGGCGGCGACTTCGCGCCAGAGAGCGCCGTCGTCAGCCTGGGCCTCAAAGAGAGCCCCGGGCGTCTGCCGCGCGCCCGCCACGTCGTCCTCTCCCTCGTCGCTTTCGGAGTCCCGCACGTCGGCCCATCGGGGCCGCTGGCCCAGCGTTTGCAGCATGCGCGGCGAAGCTGGAAGTGGCTTGAGCCCGGAGCTGGCCGCGCTCCCCCTCCGCTCTTCTCCGTCTCTCGCCGTTTGTCTCTCTTCCTCGCAGCGCTCCTTTTTCCGAACGCGGCGCGCGACCCTCCGACTCACCGCGGCCGCGCCGGCCGAGCTTGCCGCGCGCAAACAGCCGTCAGGAAGCGGTCGCAGCGGAACACAATGGCCAGCCCGGCGTCGAAGGGCGGCTCCTCTTCGTCTTCGTCGCCCGCCGCCAAGCAGCCGCGGAAATCGCCAGGGCGGTCGACTCCGCGCGAGTAGATGAAGCGAGCCTGGCCCTTGCGCAGCAAGCCGAGGTAGAAGTCAAACTCTGGCCCCCCAAGCAAGTCGAAGAAGTTGAGCCGCTGCAGCACTTCCATTGGATTGAGGCCCCGGAGGCGCCAATAGCGATCAATCCAGCGCCGCATCTGGAACTGCGAGCCCCCGCAGAAGGCGCCGGCTAAAAAGGCGGGCGGGCGGAAGCGGTTTGCCCGCTCCTCGTCGAAGTCCCAACAGGCCCGCACTTCGAGAAAGTCGCAGAGCTCGAAGCCCGGCAAGCGCGCGCGAGCGCCTTGAAGGAAAGCCGCAAAGTCTTCGGCGAGCCTCCGCGCGGCAGCGCCCCGCTCCGTCCACTCTGGCCTGCGGGCGTCGCGGCAAAGCGCCAAGAGGCGAAGCGCGGCTCGCCCGTCCAGTAGCTCGAGGAACTCCTGCAACAACACGTCGAAGACTTGGGCGCGGACCAGCGGCATGGCGCAAGGGGAAACGCGCCGGGTCTCATAAAAGGGCTCGGTCCGACAACGCTGCGTCGCTTCCCCTTCCGCGGCCGCCCTGCGCGCAGAGCCACTGCAAGCAAGTCTCGGAGAATCTTAAGCCCGAACAACACGGCGGCGCGGCCAAACCCGCGGCGTTTCTTTCACTGCTTCTTCAAACACTGCGTCGTCGCTGAAACGGAAGACCTAGCGGCTGGACGGCCCCGTCACTTCGCCTCGCCCTCGTTGTCGACCTTCTCGCCGCTGGCCGCCGCCGTTTCCCCCGCCTCTCGTTCTCCGGCTTGACTGTCAAGTTGAGTGGGCGCCGCCAAGCCAAGGCACGACTGACCTCGCGGCAGCGCGCTCCTCTGGCGCTTCTTCTTGCCGCCGCCCTTGGGCTGCGCAGGCGGGGCGTCCTCGGCCGTCCTCCGGAAGATGTTGACTCCAACGGCGCCGGGCGGGCGCCAGTACGGGATCGGCTCCGCCAGGCGTCGCGGGGCAGTCAGGCCCAAGCCGCACACGCGCCTCTCGTATGGCAGGGCTGCGTCGCGCGGCCACAAGGGCTGGTCTGCGAGCTCGTGAAACTCCGCCTCGCTGAGCACGCGGGCGCCAGAGATGGTCGCGCAGCCGTAGACCTTGCCTCCCATAGCCACACGCGGCCGAGCGCGTGCCGGGTCGCTCGCAGTTCCATGGTCTTCTCGCCGCTCAGCACGAGGTCGAGCCACGGCTGCCGCATCACGAGCACGCGGTCTCCCACGGCAGGCGCGCTGTCTTCTGTCATGCGGCGCGCGAACCAAGAGGCTTTGAGCGGAGCAGGTCGCGAGAGCTAGCTATAGCTGGGCAAAGCGGCTGCGGCGGCCGCGATGCTCAAGTCCGAGCTTGAGCCGAAGCCCCGGCCCCCGCCCTTCAAACCGCTCTCCGCCGACAACGAAAGGAGCCCGAAGGGAAAAAGGGTCGGCGAACTAAGAAAACTTTTCTGAGCACTGTCGACAAGCGGCCACGCCGATTTGACTCCGCGCAGCCCCGTCCGTCTTTTTGCGTCTTCAAGTGGCGCAGCCCACGCGCCGCACTCCGCGGCTCCGACCGCTCACTCAGTCTCCGCCGTCTCGGTGGCAAGCACAGACTCTTCGCGGACGTGCTGCTGGGGGTCCCGCTTCACTTCGTCAACGCGACCTGCGCGGGCGACCCGCTGGCCAAGTGGGTTCCTCGATTTCCAGCACCCGAACGTAGTCGCGGTCCCGCCCGCCGCCGTTTCGGCCCACAACGTGCGCCCCAGGGACATCCACCTCGTCGAACCTGCTGCGGTAGGCGAAGATGCCTCCGTAGAAGATCAGCGAGTAGCGGCGGCCGCCTGCGCCCGGCCCGGTTTCTCCCAATTTCCTTCTTCTTCTTCTTCTTCTCCAAGCAGCTCTTCCCCATCCACGCCCTCGCCCTTGGCCGCCTCGACCCGAGCGAGCTCCAATTGGCGCACAACGTGGCGGCGACCCTTGGGCGGCCCGACCGCGAAAGGCTTGGGCAAGGGAAAGTCCATCCTTGCCCAGCGCGGGAACTCTTTCCCGAAGCTTAGGCTGCGCGGGGCAGTCAAGAGGCCCAGGCGCGGGACAGCCGCCAGGTCGCCCACGCGCTTCTTGTGGTCCAAGACAAAGGCCACGAGGTCCAGCGCGGGCGACGGGTCAGGCCCCGCGCAGTAGATGGCCATGTTCCACGGCGCGACGCCCACGCCGTCAGGGTCGAGCGGGCCGCTCTGCGGCGGGGCGCCGATGTTCAGCTTGACGCGGAGGACAGTCTCCAAGGACTCGAGGCAGCGGACGGGTGCTCGAGCAAGGCCTCGCGCGCGAACTTCAGCAACTCCTTGGGCCCGAACGCCTCCTTGGCGGAGCCGGCGATCTGCACTTGCCACAACGGCACATCGGTCTCCAAGCCTTCGAAGAAGGCGAAGGCTTTTCCCCAGGGCCGCGCGGCGGCGAACAGCACGCCGGGCGCCAACTGCGCCAAGGGGTCCCCGCGGGCCTTCTTGGTCGCGCCGTTGAATTGAAGACCGTCGGCTAGGAGGCGGCGCTTGGCGGTGCAAAACATTTAGGTAACCTACAGTGCCCTACATAGTAGGCATTTAGCCCTAGGTGTGCAGAGATGCTTTTACCTTGTTGATGTGGTAAATATCCCACATGAATGCATTGCTCAACAGACAGCTTGCGTGGCATGACTTGGAGTCAATGCTTGTACTGGAGGCGTTTCGGTTTGTGAGAAAATTAGCATGGTAGCGGAGCCACATACGGTCAACAGGGCCGTGGTGGCGTAGAGTAGCCAGTCGGAGCCATTTGCCGGATTTCAGATTTACATTTGCTTTCGTTGGTTTTCGGATTTCAAGTGCGAACTATCTTTGCATTTATATATATTTGCGAGCAGTGGTTTGACTACAGATGGAAGGCCATCCTGGGTTGCAGCACAATGGTGGAGCGGTGGAACACACGCCGCAACAGGCTTTCATGGATTCTATGGTGAACAACATGCAGGAGTTCATTAGAGTGTCAACAGAGATGTCGGCTGGGATGCATCAGGCAGCTCAGCGTATGGAGCAGGCTAGCGGCGCCAAGTTGGACCCTAGAGACATGGGAAAGCTTCTGACAAGGCCCGAGAGGTTTGAAGCCAGAGATAGAGACGAGGAATTGGCGAAATGGAGAAATTGGGCTTGGAGCCTTGAGCAATGGTTGGTGGCCATGGATGAGGGCTTTGAGCTCGACTTTGAGGTCTCCAAGAAAGAGAAAGAACCGCTTGCTATAGAGCCGGAGCCAGCAATTGTATTCCTTGCTTGTTGGACTTTTGCATGACCGAGGGCGAGCTCTTTTGCGATCGACCCCCAATTCCAATGGTTTTGAGGCATATCGTCTGTTGACCCAGGACCTCATGCCCACGAACAAATCCAGACATTTGGCAATTTTAACTGCCATTTCAGGATATCCCGTCTTTGACAACAAGTGTTCATTGACACAGCAGGTTTCTCGCTTGGAGATGTTCAGGCAATGAGTTAGACTCGGATCTGCGCATGGCCACGTTGCTGCGTTGCACGTCTGGACAGTTGAGAAGTTTCCTCAACATTTCTCTTTCGGAAAGCAGTTCATATGTTCAGCTCCGGGAGTTGATATACAGGTGGGACCGTTCCAACATCAAATGGGCGCAACCTTTGAATGCAAGTTTTGGGCCAAACAGCCTTTCGCCAGGCGCCGACCAAGGTCCTTCGCCTATGGAGATCGACCGACTCAAGGGTGAAGGAGGTAAAGGGAAGTATGGCAAAGGCGGCAAAGGAAAGTATGACAAAGGAGGAAAAGGAAAGCATGACAAAGGCAAAGGCAAATCGTACTGGCAGAGCAGCAAAGGCAAAGACAAAGGAAAGAAGTGTGACCAACAACATCAATCTGGCAAAGGAAAAGGAAACAAGAACGACCCCAACAGGTGTTTGTACTGCAACAAGCTTGGTCATTGGAAAAGGGACTGCAGAGCATATAAAGCTGACCAAGAACGTGGTACTGGAGACCGGGTCCATTGCTTCAACCGCTGGGCCTTCGGCGTCGCAGGTGTTCCAACCGCAGACAGCACCTTCAGCTCAGTCTTCAACCTATAAGTCAGCAGCGTCTGTTCGCAGGTTGGCAGCTCATAGCAATTGCAGTTTCCATGACGTGGGGGATGATTCAAACATGGTGGATCTTACAATATTTGATATGGCCCCAGAGTCAGACATCGAAGACTGTTTTGACCTTGGTGGAAATGTTTTCATGATTCGCATGGCAGAACCAGAGGAGCAAATTGCCTGCCCCGTTTTCGACATGACTGCAACTGACCATGATGAACATTGGCATGTTTGTGGAAATCAGTTTGACAATCCGGTTGGACTGGAGTATTTTCACGTGCGTGCAATTTCAGAGGATTTTCATTCAACAGACATGGTTGACATCATCTTGGATAGCGGCTCAGACACTGCGGCATTACCAAAGAACTTTCAAGGTGTTGGAAATGATGTTCAGCCTAGTCATCATTGTGTGTATTACGATGCGCAAGGTGGACAGCTTCAGGTTCAGCAGCACAAGCGAGCACAAGTGCAAGTAGGAAACATGAAACTGGTTGATGATTTCATTGTCACTGATGTTTCAAACCCCATTTTGCCCCTCGGCAAACTCCTTCGAGCTGGATTTACTCTGGCGCATGGAGATGATGAGCAGATGTATCTTTCTTGCGGGCATATGAGAGCGCCAGTTCATTTTCGGCGCAACAGCTTGTGTATTCGTGGCTTCATTCGGCATATCCCGTCGCGTGATGCCTCAGCTGTGAGTGAAGAAGTTGCACGAGACGAATATGTGAGGACGGTGGTGATCTCAGAACCTTTGCAGTACCTTGGGAATTCTTGGGTTGAAATTTCGGCAGGACTTTGGGCGTTGAAGGTCGAGAATCCTCGTTTCTTTGTGGAGCCCGATGGATGCCCTGTCATGGATGTTCCCAGAAGACGCACCACTGTTGTCTTAGCTGACAATCAATGGCATTTGGTTGAGTATTGCGAGTTGATGGAAAACAGGGATGTTCTGCGTGAGCCACTTGCACATGAAGGACTCACCGAATTCCAGCAGTCCATCACTTTTCTGCACAATGATTGGCTTGCGCCGGAAGATATGGGATTTGAATATCAGCCCGTGGCAGTTGAAGATCAGCCGCAGGTTGTTCAAGCTGGATCAGGATCTGAGCTCAACTTGGCAAATCAGGCGAAAGGTGCATCGACAGAGCCTCAGCTTGGTGTTGGCCCAGATGCAGTGCCCGCAGATCCAGAACAGCTTGGGTCAGCCCCTCAGAATAGAGAGCCAGGCATTCCGCGTGATGTGCTGGAGGTACAGCCCGATTTGTCTGAGGGTGAAGTCGAGGTTGAGGGTGTGAAGATCAATGCGAATTCGAGCATCGGCATTCTTCGTGCAGCATGTGAAGTTCTTGGTTTGCCTAAATCTGGAACGAAGTACATCATTTTCAAGCGCATTTCAGATCACTTGCGCAAACAGAAGTTGCTTTCAGAGCATCGTGTGCGCTTCAAGTTGCAGCAGGAATCAGAACGTGAGGCAAGCTCACCATCGGTGCCTCGGCAACCGTCAGAAGCTGAGATCCGGACTCACCGCTTGACACACTTGCCATACCAGCCATGGTGTGCTCATTGCGTCTCTTCGAAAGGAGTCCAAAGCAAGCATAGCAAGAAGGAACATGCAGACGCAGGTGTCTCGGTCGTCAGCCCTGATTTCTTTTTCACCACTCGTGGAGACGGTGAGCAGCTTACGTGCCTCGCAGTTCGCGACAGAGATACAGGTTTGTGTTTGTGCATTCCTACTCCTGCAAAGGGTGGAAAATGGTTGGAATATCTTACCTTTGAGGTGTGCCGTTTCATTCAGTGGACCGGGCATGCAGTCGTTGCTTTGAGGAACGATGCAGAGCCCAGCATTTTGAGTTTGCAGCAATCAGTTGTTCGTATGCGAAGTCGCTTGGGACTCCGCACGTTGATCTCCAATGTCCCTGTTGGAGATTCAGCAGCAAATGGTGCAGCTGAGCAGACAGTGCGTTCTTTGAGGGCGCAGGCGGGGACGTTGATGACGTCTCTTGAAAGTCAAGGAGCAGCAAATCCCGGGCCAGTGGTTGTTCACAATGCTGCGTCGGCAGTCTATGCTTGGAGCATGTTGCACGGCAGTTGGCTTCTGAACAGGTTTGCAGTGCATCATCATGGACGCACTTCCTATGAGTTGGCGACCAACAGCAAGTATGTTGGTCAAGTTTGCGAATTTGGGGAAATTGTCCTGGGATATTTGAAACCCCATTCGAAGGGATCACCAACTTGGTTGCGTGGAGTGTGGTTGGGAAAAGTCCACACCAACGACGCTCACATTATTGCGTTGCAGACTGGAATTTTCGTTACCAGGTCTGTGAGACGGCTTGCGCCGCCTGACAATTGGAATGCAGACATGGTCAAGAATTTGGACAAACCACCTTGGGAGTATGGATACACCAATTTGGGCGCTCGTATGGTGCCCAACAGCCGGGTGAAGAAAGTTGAGAGCCCTCACATTTTCCGTGAACAGATTTTGCCAGATGCAGCACCGTTGTCAGCTTTGCTTCCATCCATTCCTGAGGTCGTGGACGAAGGAGTTTTGGATGATGAAGCAGGCACGGAATCGAGTTCGAGTGCAAGTTCAAGCAGGAGAAGCAGCGGTATGGTTGCAGATGTTCAGTCACCTGCAGTTGTTGCTCCACCCTTGGAGAGTGAGAGCATGGAGACAGAGACAGAGAGGACAACAGGTCAGACTCGACCAGCAGAGGAACCATCAGAGAGACCAGACAAGAAAGCTCGTGTTGAGGGTGGCAGCCCCAGCAGGCTTACTCCTCCCTTCTTTGCAGGTACAGCAGGCGAAGCCTTGGTTCGTTGTTTGATTGGAGGAGAAGAGTTTCATCATGTAGATGAGATTATCACCCCTCATTTTGAGGATGAAGAACTTGGGTATTTGGATGAGTACCACAGCAGTCTTAAGGACCTGTTTTCTCCGCTGGATCAGTCGCCTGAGTTCAAAGGAGAGGTTTCAGAAGCAGATGCAGAGCTTCTGGAGCTTTGTGTTCAGTATTCAGAGAACGAGCCCGATCTTGGAGTTTTAGAACTCTTGGAATTGGACAAGAAGTCCAACGCGTTCGAGATCAAAAGACTCTGCGCCATGGGCGTGTTGGAGCCAGTGTCAGAGGTTCCAGCAGATGCCAGCGAGCTTTCTACGCGGTATGTGAACACGTGGAGAGCGAAGAAGATTGCAGGCGAGATGAGGTGGCTTAGAAGGAGCCGTTTTGTCGCGAGAGAGTTTGCTTCAGAAGATGTGAACAGACAAGGACTTTTCGCACCGGCGACATCGTCGCTTGTGACAAGGGTGACACCGTCAGTTTGGGCGAATTACCGCAGCAAAGGGTGGTTTCTTGGATGCCTTGACATCAAGGATGCTTACCTTACAGTGCACCAGCAAAGCTTTCGTGTCGTGACCTTGGAGGAGAACGGGGAGCGCAAACATTTCGTTTTGCACAGGTGCCTCCCAGGGCAAAGAGATGGAGCAGCGCTTTGGTATCAAGATTTTCATGATTTCTTGATTTCTCGCATGAGTGCAGATGCCAGCGTTGTGTGCCCCACGCTATTCAGGTCAGTAGATGAGGCTGGCGAGCTTCGCATGGTTGCAATGGTGCATGTTGATGACATGAATTTCGCAGTTTCCCCGCAATTCAAAGATGAGTTTTTGGGTACACTCATGTCTGTGTATGATGTCTCGTGTGACATCTTGGAAGAGAGTGGTGAATTTTGGTTTCTCAAGCGCAGACATCACTTGCTTGCTGATGGCAGTTTGGCTATGTCGCCCAACCAGATGCATTTTGCGAAGTTGTTTGAGCTCATGGAGCTTTACCCGGGTGTTCACAAGCCAAAGAGAACACCATGCCATCCATCCATTCAGGAGGTGGATCATAGCCCTCTGTTGGAACACCACTTGGCGACTTTGTGTCGCACATGTGTGGGAGTGCTTCTTTATCTTGCGAGCGATTTGTTTCCTTGCCAGTTTGCTATCAAGAAGCACTTGGTGCAGTACATCATGGGTATCACTGGGTACCATTTGGTCCATTTGGAGCCAAGGGCAGATGACGTTCGCGGATTGCTTGGGTACAGGTATGAAGGGCGTTCGCATGTCCTTGAGATATTCTGCGATTCGGATTGGGCAGGATCTAAATCCACGAGAAGGAGCACATCCTCGGCAGTTTTCGCGTACCAAGGCAATGTCATACACACCAGCTGCCGAGGACAGAAAGTGGTTTCTCTCTCCAGTGCGGAGAGTGAGTGCAATTCGATGGCTTCAGCAGCTTGCGATGGTGTGTTCCTGCGTGAGATTTTCAGGTTCATCAATGGCGCCGATCCGCATGTGGCGCTATACACAGATTCCAGTGCAGCCAAGGGTCTCGCTCTACGGAGTGGTTCAGGACGAGTTAGACATATTGGCTGTAAGCTTTTGTGGTTGCAACAGCAGATCAAAGATGGTTTGATGGTTATTTCAAGTGTTCCGACGTTGTATAATGTTGCAGATTTATCTACCAAACCACTTGGGAAGGACCGCGTCGCATTTCTCTTGCATCACTTGAGGATTGTCGATGAACACGACAGGTGGGAGCTGGTCGGAACGAATGAAGTGTTGCAGCAGGCCGAGAAGGAAGAGGCCAAGCGAACAATCAAGCAGCTCAGGGTGAGGCTGATTCAGGAAACTGGTTCAGTTTCGAACACCAGCGCAGCGGCCAAGAACATCTTTCGTATTGGATTGGTGAGCAGCTTGGTCGATTTGGCAAACGCCTTGAGCCCGGAGGCTTGGAGCCTCGATGAGAATGTGTCAGACAGTGCGTTGTCTATTTGCAGCAGCCGGGACGATTCTGCAGATGCTATAGGCAAATTTACACTGTTTACGTACATGGCTATTTTTCTGGTGAGTGCATTGGTTATTCTTGCAATTTTCATGTGTTGTTTCTTGCAGAGATTTGAGAGGCGCTTCACGGACAAGATCCATCATCTCACCACTTGTCAGGAGATTGACTTTTACAACACTGTCGATGAGGTGAAGCGTGCTCAGGAGACAATTTTTCAAACACTGGACAATTTGAACAATCGTGTGGAGCAGATGAATCAGTATGCGACAGAACAGTTTGGTGAATTTGAGTATCGCATTGATGCTCTTCGTGAGACGAGAGATGATAGTCCTGTGCCTGTGGATGAGGAATTGGACAGTATTCAACACTGGGTACGAAGCAGAGCTGTGTTTCCGGCAATCCCTTTTCGGGGTATTGGCCATCGGCTTGATGGACATGAAGTGGAGTTGGAAGATGAGACACAACTGCTGCATCGGGCCTGGTCGGATTTGGAGTATTAGCGTGAGACAAAGGAGAGCCGTTTTACGCCCCTAGCTTTGGAAGCTACATGTGGCATGGCGCTAGGGCTTTGAGTTTCACACACAAATGTTTCTGTTTCAGACAAAGCCTTGAATCGGCTTGATCTGAGGCGGGGTGCAAAACATTTAGGTAACCTACAGTGCCCTACATAGTAGGCATTTAGCCCTAGGTGTGCAGAGATGCTTTTACCTTGTTGATGTGGTAAATATCCCACATGAATGCATTCCTCAACAGACAGCTTGCATGGCATGACTTGGAGTCAATGCTTGTACTGGAGGCGTTTCGGTTTGTGAGAAAATTAGCAGGCGGGCATGGCGCTGGACACGTGGCTACAAAGATCACTGAGGCGCTTTTCATAGAGAAGCTGGCCGAGTCACGAAATTCCTAACTCAGGCTTCTGCTACTCCACACCAAACTAGAGGATGCCCCAATTGCCAACCTTCGACGCTTGCAATGCTTATGCCAGACCAGGACAACAGTCCCCGCAACAAAATTGGTCGTGTTCATTTTACGCAAGGTCGCCAGAGGGATGACTATTTCACGTCAAGGCGGTCTGCAGCAACAAGGGCCACAATTTGGAGAACAATTTGTGAAATCGAAGAGGCGAAAGCCGAAGTGCATCTCAGTGTCGCTTCCTTTCTTGCCACGATGAGCAAGACGTTTCGCCCTTCGAAACGCGCCGGCGCAGCCCTTTTGCCTCGCGCCGCGACGCGACCGCGCTTAGGCGGCCGCGGGCTGCGCGTGCCAGAGCAGGCGGCGCATCGCCAACACGAGCTGGGACAGCTTGTCCGTCGTCAACCGCAGCCCAGTCGCCCGCCCCACGCTGATCAGGATCTCCTTGTAGTTCTTTTTCGCGGGCTCTAAGCAAACCTGCGCGTAGCGCAGCAGCATCCGCAGAGCGACCAAATCCGCCAGCAGCCGGGCCCTGCGTCGCCCGTCCTCGGCCTCGCCGAAGACGGCGACGATGTCGGCGGCCGACGTCGGGATCTCCACGTACAGCGCGAGAGCCTCCCACGCGGAGTCGCCCGGCGGAATCCAGAAGCCGTAGTCCTCCGCCAAGACCTGCTCCAACAACGCCGCCCGAGCGGCGAGGTGCTCCGTCATCAGCAGCGCCCGCTCGGCGGTCCAGGCCTTGCCCGCTGACGGCATGGGCTTCGCGCGACGCGGCGCCTGGCACTTGCGCGCAGCTCGAACTCACGGCTTGAGCCCCCGCGGCGCGCGGCGCGACAACTGCAGCGCCCTCTCGCGCGCGAAGCGTTTGAGTGGATGGGATCTTGTTTCGGCCGAAGCGCTTCACGGCGCCCCTTTAAATATCTCCGCGGGCTTCGACCCCCTCAAACAGCCCTTCCGGATGTCGTCGTTGCCCTTCAAGAAAACGCGCCGTCCAGCTAGCTTAAAACGTTTCGAAACGGCCTTGGAAACCGCCCCTTCGACATCCCTCTTTCTCAAGGCCTTCCCCTCAAACAGCCCTTCTGGGTGTTGTCGTTGCCCTTCAAGAAAATGCACCGCCCAGCTGCCTTAAAATGTTTCGAGACGGCCTTGGAAACCGCCCCTTCAACATCCTTCTTTCTCGTTGTCCCCCACAACCAAAGACAAACGCCTCCGTCTATTTCTCTTTCTCTTTTTCTTTCTCTTTCTCGCTCTCTCTCTCTCTCGCCTTCCCTCCTCTCAACCGACGCTCCTTTTTTACGTCAGCCAAAGCCGGCCAAATGCACGAGCTTTGCGACTTCTACCGGCGTGCTTCTCGACACGGCAGAGATTTGCTGCCAGTGCCAAGCACGCCACTCCGCGCGCGCCCTCCGCCTCCTCCTCCCACTCCGTCCAGGAAGGCGGCGTCGGGCCGCTCCAGCACACCTCGGACAGGCTGCCGTCGAAGCGCGTGAGCCACCAGCCTTCCTCGACCTGCGAGGGCGCAGAGCGTGACGGCTTCTCAGAAATCGGGGTCGGTTTCCTTTAGCCCGTCGCCGGGGGACGACTTCGGCAATGGCAAAACAACGGGGCCGGAGACATGACTGGAAAAGGAAGCGCGGCTGAGGGGGCGGGCCACCGCTCCTCGAGGCCGCAGCACTGGCACGGCATCGACGCCCAGATCCACAGCTGCCCGCCCCACTCCCAGCGCCACTCGCCGTCCTGCCAGTAGTAGCACGCGGCGGGCTCTCTCGACATCGCGGCCCCCATCGCAGTTCAGCTATCGCGCGACTGAGGGCCAAGACTGCAGCGCTCGCAGACTCACAAGAGCGTCGGCAAGACTTCAAGGACGGCAAGCTTCAAGTGAGGGGGTGGACCTCGCAAGGGTGTCTCTTGCAGTTAGCTCAATCAAGCCCCCCCCCCGAAAATTACCTCAAAGCGGCCCGCTGCCTGCCAGCGACTGCTTCGCGCTCCCTTCTTTTTCTTCGCCGCAGTCGGTCTCTCGGGCGAAGTCAACAACAGCGCGGGGCCCCTTCCCGCTGACTCCGCTCGCCGTGTGGGCCAAACAGACACGCCTCTTGGATGGGATCTTCTTTCGGTCGAAGCGCTTATTTTTTTCGCGGCGCCCCTTCAAATATATTTCTCCGCTGGCTTCGACCGGGGTGGGCCAGACGCCTCCTCAAGGGATCTTGTTCTTTCAATCAAACCCTCCTAGATTCGAATTCGCGCAGAAGTCCCCGAACGGCTGGCCCTCCGCCTCCAAGGCGTCCTCGCGAAGACGCGGCGGCTGGGCCCCTTGAAGACGCCCCGGCGCGGCAAGGCCGCCGCAAGTCTCGCCGCCCACGGCGCCCAACCACCAGGCGCCTCGGAGAAGAAAGAAACTGTTTTCTCACGGCTACTCTCGGGCGAAGTCGAAGTCAATCAAAGCGGGGCCCCCTCCCGCCGACTTCGCCCGCCGCGTGGGCCAAACAGACACGCCTCTTGGACGGGGTCTTATTTCGTGTCCCTAAGAATATCTCCGCTGGCTTCGACCGGGGTGGGCCAGACGCCTCTTCAAGGGATCTTGTTCTTTCAATCAAACCCTCCTAGCTTCGAATTCGGGTCACTCCTAAGGGGGTTTGCAGTCAGAAAACGGCCCCTTGAAAACCGTTCCATTTTGGCCTTTCCGAAGCCCTAACGCGTCAACTCGCAGGCAACACAGGCTTTGCTGGCCCCTCAAAAGCATGGTCGGTGATAAGGGTCGCTCCTCAGGGGGTTTGCAGTCAGAAGGCGGCCCCTTGAAAACCGTTCCATTTTTGCCTGTCCGAAGCCCCTTCCACAACTTGTCAACTCGGAGGTAACTCAAAAGAATGGTCGGTGATAAGGCAACGCGCCGCGGCCGGCTAACCTAAGACCTTCTAGCCCGCCTCCCCGCGAATTTCAGGCGCGGGCTTTTCGGCGGAGGCGATATGGCGCCCACGCAAGGGGCCTGGCGGAACACGCCCTTTGCGCAAGCGGCGCATATAGCCTCCGCGCGCAGAAAAGCTCGCGCCCGAAACCGCCGCGGCCGGCTAACCTCACACCTCCTAGCCCGCCTCCCCCCTCAACCGCGCGCCGGAAAGGGGGCTGCGAGGCGAGGCGCGGCGAGCCGCCCAGACCTTCCGATATCTTTCAGTCCCCTGGTTCCTTCAAGGCCATGCCCCTCAGGTTCCTCATGACGCCCGTCAGGTTCCTCAGACCCCTCAGGAACCTACGAGATCTGGGCGGGGGAGCGGCGGCCCCTTGGAATTTTCGGCTTCCCCGAACCTCTTTCTCAATTCGCCAACTTGGAGGTAACACAGGCTTTGCTGGCCCCTCAAACGAATGGTCGGTGATAAGGGTCACTCTTAAGGGGGTTCGCAGTCAGAAAACGGCCCCTTAAAATTGCTCCATTTGTGCCTTCCCGGGGCCCTTTCTCAGCTTGCCAACTTGGAGGTAACGCAGGCTTTGCTGGCCCCTCAAAAGAATGGTCGGTGATAAGGGCCACTCCTAAGGGGGTTTGCAGTCAGAAAACGGCCCCTTGAAAACCGTTCCATTTTGGCCTTTCCGAAGCCCTAACGCGTCAACTCGCAGGCGACACAGGCTTTGCTGGCCCCTCAAAAGCATGGTCGGTGATAAGGGTCGCTCCTCAGGGGGTTTGCAGTCAGAAGGCGGCCCCTTAAAAACCGTTCCATTTTCTTCCACAACTTGTCAACTCGGAGGTAACGCAAGCTTTGCTGGCCCCTCAAAAGAATGGTCGGTGATAAGGGTCACTCCTAAGGGGGTTTGCAGTCAGAAAACGGCCAATTGACAACCGTTCCATGTTGGCCTTCCAGGGGCCCCCTCCATAACATGTCAACTTGGAGGCAACGCAGGCTTTGCTGGCCCCTCAATGGTCGGTGATAGCCCGCCCCCCGGGCCCCTTGCCCCGCCTAGCGCCCCGCGCCCCGCGCCCCGCGCCTTGCGCCCGAGACATTGAGCCCCAAAACCCAAAACCTCGGAGCCTAGAGTCCGCCCGCCCCCCGGCCCCGCCCAGCGCCCTTGCGCCCCGGACACTTGCGCCCCAAGACATTAAGCCCCAAAACCGAAAACCTTGGGACAGCTCAAGGATGGGGCCGGCGGGAATTGAGCCCGCGACCTCCGCGGCAGACGCATCGACCGCAGGCGCGCTGCCACTGCGCCACAGCCCCTTGCCTTGCAGAGCCCAGCGACAAAGTCAGGCCGCTTCTGCCACGGGAAGCCGGCGCCTAGCGCTTCTGTCTTTGCCCGCTCGAGCATAAACAAAAAATACTGTGTTGGCGCACACTGGCGCGAGCCACTAAAAGTTTAGGGTTTAGGGTTTAGGGTTTAGGGTTTAGGGTTTAGGGTTTAGGGTTTCGCCTCGGAAGCGGCGCGCCTCGACCCAGAGGGTCGCGGGGCGGCGCGCCGAGGCGGCAGCTTCAACCCACCCCAATACCACCCAAAGTAAAATCTTTCAGGGTTTAGGGTTTTAATTGGAAGCCCGGCGGGCAAAGGATTTGGGAAGCGCTCGATCGCGACGCGAAACAGCGACCTCGCAAGGACAGGCCTGGCCGCCGCCGCGGTGCTCCAGCGGCGCTGCCGCGCAGAGAGAAGGGCAGACGCCTGCGCGAGGCAAAGTTTGCTTTTGCTTGCGAGACAAGTCGGCGCTGCAAAGGCGCCGTTTTTCTTTTTGACACGCTCGCGCTCTCGCGAGGAAAAGATTGTTCTCATAAGACTATTTGGCACTGCCCGCCCCTCACTTGGCGGGCGCGAAGTGCGCCGTCGTGACCTCCCCGCCGATGAGGTAGTCAGAGTCGCGCGACACGCGCGATAAGGCGACGTAAGCGGCGGCCTTGCAGTAGGCCCGGTCCAGCCACAACGTGCTCGGCGCCCTGATACTTGTAGATCGTGCCCGCGTAGCCGAGGCGGACCGGGAAGTACACCACGCGACCGCCCGGGGCGTCGACGTCCGTGTAGGGGTAGACCGCCAAGCGCCGGCCGCTGTCCGTCATCACGCGGAGGCTGCGAGCTGCGGGGTCGAAGGCCTCCACAGTCGCGACCATCCCATTCACGAAGTGGTTCTCTTTGTCCTGGTTGCGGGTCAAGACCACGCGCAACCCAACATAGACGGTCAGGTCCGACGGCAGCGGCGCCCGGTCGGTTCGCAGCTGGCCCTTCGCGTTGTAGTTCTCCGGGTTCTCCTGGTAGTCCGCGGGAATGACCGCCTTGGGGCGCTTGTTGCGGTTCGCGAAAAGCACTTGCACGGCGTGCTGGTTGATGACGGCCGCGCCCCTGCGGGTGCAGGTCACGAAGGTGGTCTTCCCCTTGGTCTTGTCCAGGACGCTCTCAACATCCAAGGCGGTGGGCTCGTCGTGGCCGCTCCAGGCCTTGTGGCGGGCGCAGATCTTGTTCACGATCCTTTGCCCGTCCGCCCCGGTCGGCTTGAGGCAGCGGATGGCGCGCAGCTTGGCCGCCAGCTCCGGGCATCGACAGCGGCGCGCCTCAGTCAGAGTGACGAAGCGGCACAGGCGCCACTGCGGATGGTCGGCTGCGCCCTGCGGGCAAATGGAAGGCAGCTGCCAGTCGTCCCCCATGAGCAAGAGGAGCAGGCGCTTGCCCGCCGCCAGGTACATGGCGTCGACTCGGCCGAACTCCTCTGCGCTCAGCTGCAATGCCTCGTCGATGACCACCATATCGTACGCTCCTATTATATAGGGCGCCCCGTTTCGGCAGTCGCCCTTCCTCTCCGGAGCGTCCAGTCGCTCCTATTATTTACTAGAGTTTATATAAAAATCAAGGCCAGTGGCCATTTTATCAAGGCCAATGGCTATTTTATCAAGGCCAACGGTCAAGGCCAATGGCCGTTTTATCAAGGCCCTTGCAAGGAGGCTCATCTCTCAAAAGAAAACTTCCGGTATCTGTTAGGGTCCGGGACCTTAGGTTTTAGGGTACTATAATATAGGAGCTACCGCTCCATATTTTAGTGCTGTCAGCACAGGTCACCTCTTATGATCGCATCAAGAGCGAGGACGGAGCAGGAAGCTAACTCTTCCTGCTCGCCTTGTCAGGAGTCAGGGCAGCTAGACGCAGCCGGGTCGCTAAGCGCGCCCTGCGCTCGCGATGCTACGACGCTCTAGGCGAGCGGGGCAACATCGCGAGCTTTAGTTTAGGGTTTAGGGTGTCTACAGCGGGGGCGCCTGGGCCCTCCCCTGAAAGGGTCGAGGGCCCAACGGCGCCATGCGGAATGAGGCCCACCCCTACCACCCAAAATTGCACCCTTTTAGGGTTTAGGGTTCAACCCCCTTGTCTTCCCCCGAGCTCGGGGGAAAAAGAACTGCTGGCTTGGCCGACGTCGAAGCTGATTTTTGCAATCAAGTTTTCGCACTGCTTCTCCGCTGGCCCGGAAGGTGCTTTGGAGGCGTCGCCCAGAATCTGGGCAACCATGAAAATTTTAATAGCAAAGCAAAGCAAGTTCAAGGGAGAACCTCAACGAGACAACTTGAAGTATATCTTATAAGATTCTTGAGAACCCATAATAAGGTAATACTTGGATTCCAGCTAGAAGCCTCCGAGCTAAAGGCAAGCTGCTGCTTAGATTTGAGCCACGGATTGCCACTTCCATATGGTCCCGCGCAAAAGCTTTTGCAGCGGCCTTAATTACGGAACTTATAAGGAGCTGCCAGACTTGAGCCACAGACGGGCACTTTTAGATGATCCCACACAAGCAATTTATCAGCGGCCGGGCACGGTTGCCAGTTCCATATGGCCCCATACTTTTAATGCGAAGAATTTGCCATTTAAAAATTCGTTTTGAATCTTAGTCTTGTGTAACGATGCTTCGACCCTAGACAGCCGGAAGTCGCCAAATTGCCAGATGTTTAGATTTTTTGCGGATTGCCGATTTCATCTCGTCCTGTGTAAGGAATTTATCAGCGGCCAGGCCGGGCCATTTTTTTGAGGTGGAGCATAGTCGCCGTTGTGTCAAGGCCGGCCAGACCAAAGCCAATGGCCGTTCTATCAAGGCCGGCCAGCCTCAGTGGCAGTTTTATTTGCATTGGGCCGCAATAGCCGGAAGCGGCAAAATTGCCAAATCTGTGGTGCTGTGTGCGGAGTTTACCAGCGGCTAGGCCGAGCTATTTTTATCAAAGGCTGGCAAAGCCAGCGGCCGTCCGCTTGATTCGCCTTTGATAAAACTGGCCCGGCCTGGCCGCTGATAAACTCCTTACACAGGACCATATGAAATCGGCTATCTGCAGCCTAAATCAAAGAGATCTACGACGCGCAGCTTCGCTGGCGGATAAAACGGCGATAAAACGGTCTTGGGGTGATAAAATGGTCTACGGGCTGCCTTCGCTTGATAAAACGGCCATTGGCCTTGGTAAAGTGGTCTACGGGCGATAAAATGGTCTACGGGCTGATTTGGGGGCGATAAAATGGTCTACGGGTGATAAAATGGTCTATGGGCTGCCTTGGCTTGCTAAAACGGCCATTGGCCTTCATAAAACGGCCATCGCGGGCGATTTTGGTCTACTTGATAAAACATCCATTGGCCTTGCTAAAACGGCCACTGGGGCGCCTGTTGATGAAATCGCAATTTGCATTCTTAGTTCTTCAAAGCCCGAACCCTGAACCCCAACCCTGAACCCTGAACCGTGACTGAGTCTGAACCCTGAAGAGCCTGAAGCCTGAACCTGAACCCTGAACCTTCAGCCTTCAACACCAAACCCCAAACCCCAAAACTTGCACGGCCAAAACTGCGGACTGAACCTTGAAGAGTGAACCTTTGAAGCCTGAACCCTGCGCCTTGCGTTGAACCTCGAACCCCAAACCCCAAACCTTGCGCCGAGCCAAAACCGCGGACCCTAAACCCAAACTTGAACCCGAAACCCCGAACCCTGAACCAAACACCAACCTTAATTGGAAAACCGCGGGAAGATCGCGGAAAAACGCGAGGAGATCGCAGGATTGCGGCCAGACTGCGAGAAGACTGTGGGAAGACTGCGGGGTGACTGCGAGAAACCGCGGCAGACTGCGAGAAGACTACGGGAAGACATCGAGAAGACTACGAGAGTACCGCAGAAAAACTGCGAGGACTACGACAGACTGCGGCCGCGGAAGTCCGGCAGGGGCGAGGCCTGCGGGGCGCGCGCCAGGCGCGCGCTTTAAGTTTAGGGTGTCGCTTGTTGGAGTGTGAGAAGTGTCCTTAACGGGGCGCCTATCTAAAACCTTTCACGGCGCCCCTCATCAATCACTTCTCACACACCGTTCAGGGTTTTCCCACCCCAAGAAGCCACCCAGCACTAAAGCTTTTAGGGTTTAGGGTCATCTACCCCCAACCCCCTATCAAGGGGGCTTAGGTTTCACCAAAGTAGGGGCTCAACTTGAAAGAAGTAATCTACCCCCAACCTCCTTGTCAAGGGGAAGCTTCAACAAAAGCAGAAGCTCAACTTGAAACAAGCCACCAACTACAAGCTAGAGACGTGTGACTTCTGCTACTTTTCAGGAGGCCTCAGTTGAGAAGCCCAAAGCGCAGGCATCCGCGCGACAAAAGTTTAGACTGCCGAGCTAGTCTTTTTTTGGCTCTATGATCGTCGCCAGAGCATGGGTCTTGCCGTCTTTTAGCGCGCGCTTTCAGTTTCAGCTCATAATGGGATGGACTGGAGGCTCCAGAAAAGAGGAAGTGCCTGGACATCAAAGGTGAGGGTATAGGTCTGGGCCCTCAGACAAGGAGTCTGAAGGCTTTTAGACCAAGCCAAAGGAGTCTCAAGCCCTCCAGAAGCTCTCCAGGAGGCCAAGCCATGGATCTGGCCCACTAAGGGAAAAATGAATCATGGAAGGAAAAAATAGGTTTTGGCTTGGTTTTGAACTTCTGGCCCAGGTTTGGGATGGCCCGGCCCTGGTCCAGATCTTCTCCAGAGAGCTTCCAGCAGCCCGGAGCATGGATCTAGGCCACAGGACATAGGTTTCTAGGGACTGTCAGGACCCCAAAATTGGAGGGTTTTAATTTTATTAGCTCTGCGGCTCTGAGCAGGCTAGGGTAAGTCCTGTCATGTTCGGAGATCCAGCGGGTCTCCTCACTAAAGGAACTTGCCAATAGCGTAGCCAAGCTCGGTCGTGGAACCACGACCTCGGCAAAGCCGCGCGCTTGAACAGCGCGCGGCGTTTAGGGTTTAGGGTTTAGGGTTTAGGGTTTAGGGTTTAGGGTTTGCCCTCGGAAGCGGCGCGCCTCGACCCAGAGGGTCGCGGGGCGGCGCGCCGAGGCGGCTGCTTCAACCCACCCCAATACCGCCCAGAGACAAATCTTTTAGGGTTTAGGGTTTTAATTTGGAGCCCGGCAGGGCGAGTGATACGGGAAGCGCTTGATCGCGCGAAGACAACAAGCCCAGAGCGCAAACGCTTGGCATTTCTTTTCTGCGACGGCTGGAGCTCAAAAGAGTCGCGCGCGGCGACGTTGCTTGGCCGACTCATACCACTTCCCAAGGAGACGTGAGCGCTTGTGACGCAGCTGCTTGAGGCTCGCGAGGGGTCGACGGCTGGCTGTGGCAATTTCGCCGCGAGCAAGCGGATAGTTCAGGCAAAGGCTGCAGCGATTTACTCGCTAGCGCTAGCCGCGCGCTGCAGCTGGAGCGAGTTGAGTCGCAGAAGTGTTTGCCGCGTGAAAGTTGCAGCTGCACTGGCTTGAGCCCAAAGCTTCACTGCGCTAGACTGGGGCGGTCTTGCGCGCTTGGACTTCGCAAGCGGCCTTCGCGCGCGGAGCTGCTCTGCTTGAGGCAACGAAGTTGAGCAAGCGTTGGGCCATAGTTGTGGCCAAGGCTGCAGCGATTGCAAGGCTAGGAGTTGCAGATACGTTCCCGCGCGCGCTGGCCACGACTGGCCGCGGGCTCCCTCCGTCGAACGGAGGCGGAGGATAGTTCAGGCGAAGGCTGCAGCAATTTAATCGCTGCGCTAGCCAAACCAGCTGGAGCGAGTTCAGTGGCAGAAGCGTTTCGTGACGTGAAAGTTGCAGCTGCACTAGCTTGAGCCCAAAGCTTCACTGTGCTAGACTGGGGCGGTCGCGCGCGCTTGGGCTTCGCAACCGCTTCGCGCGCGGAGCTGCTCTGCTGCAGGCTCGTAACGACTTTGAGCGAGCGTTGGGGCATAGTTGAGGCCAAGGCTGCAGCGATTTCAACGCTAGGAGTTGCAGATACGTTTACACACCGCTTGAAGGCGCAGCTGTGACGGTTGGAGCCCAAAGCTTTGCTCTGCGCTTGGTCGACTCGCCGCGAGCTCCTTCGCAGGAGGCGACGCGCGGGCGATCTGCTTCGAAGGCGAGCAAGAGGTCGTCAACGAGCCGTCGGCCGTGTGCTGGCTGCGTTGCGCAGAGGCTGGCAAAAGGCTGTCGTCCGTTCGTTGGCTGCGTTGGAAGCGCAGCGCAAGGCGGGAGTGACGGATCAGTTAGGGGTCATCGTTCAGGGCGCGGCTTCTGCGATTTCGTCGCAAGCGTTGGGGGCCATAGCAGGCCACGGCTTCAACGGCCGGAACAGAGACCCTTTGATGTTATCCTGGAGTTTGCTGAGTGGCAGCCCAATGGCCAGATCTCCTTGTTTGGGCTACGGATGGCCAAACTCATATGATCCCGTATATCTCGGCAGCGATGATGGCCATTGCCATTTTATCAAGGCCAATGGCCGTTTTATCAAGGGGCGCGAAGGGCAATGGCCGTTGTATCAAGGCTGATGGCCGTTTTATCAAGGCCAATGCCCGTCTTATCAAGGGGCGCGAAAAGCAATGCGTCAAGGTCAATGGCCGTTTTATCAAGGCCAATGGCCGTTTTATCAAGGGGCGCAACTTTAGAGCCAGGTTAGGGTCTAGGACCTAGGTTTTAGGGTAATATAATATTGCTTCGCATATTATGTGCCTGCAGGCACGGTCCCAAGAGAAGGGAGGCCCTTGGGGCAGCTGCATAGCTGCTGGCGCTTTATTGGCAAGAGCTCGGAGCTCTTGCCCGGGCGCTAAGCGCGCCGTGCGCTCACGACTCCATGTCGCTCTAAGCGAGCGGTCAGTCGTCGCGAGCTTTAAGTTTAGGGTCAATCCAAATTCAAGGATAGCGAATCACACGGAACGATTTACCAACGGCTGTTGGCTGCAAAACACCCCCCACCCAAGCTCCCATTTCATTGGGCAGCCAAATCTTTCTCGACGAATGTGAGACTTGCCTCAAAAGCCCGCCTGTCCCACGGATCTTGGCAAGCTTGCGCGCGCAGAATTTGAAAAGAAAGTTCAACCGGAAAAGTCCAAGGAAGAAAGCAGTTTAATAGGGAATCAAGTTCGAGTCAGCTCCCCAACGTTGCAAATCGTAACAAAAGTCCGGACGACCAGATCGAGCAAAAAGTGCGTTTCTCAATAGACTGTTTAATAGGAAGTCGACGATTTCAAATCGCGGCGACAAAAGTTCGGATGGACGACAGACAGTCTAATAAGAAATCGACGATTTCGAGTCGTTGCAAATTGTTGAGCCGCGCGCGAGCGCTGAATGAGAAGCGCTTCAGCAGCAATTCCAATGCCTCGGCCACGATTTCGAGCTCGCGCCCAGAACGCTCTGGAGCAAATCCCACTGGCTCGGCAACGGTTTAGGGTTTGCAGCTTCAAGAAAATGAGCGCCGCGCCACAGCGGGAGCGATTCGACCACGCGAAACTCCGCAGAGGGTCGCGCGAGCGATTTGAAAATCGCAAAAAACCACGAGTTTTCGAGGGCCGACAGCCCAAAGTCCGCAGAGGGTCGCGCGGGCAATTTGAAAATCGCAAAAAACCACGAGTTTTCGAAGGTCGACCAGCCCAAAGTCCGCAGAGGGTCGCGCGGGCGAATTGAAAATCGTAAAAAACCACGAGTTTTTGAAGGTCGGCGGCCCAAAACCACGACAGGGCCACGAAAAACAGCTCGCCAAGTAGAGGCTCCAAAATGACGGCCCTGCCAGCAAACGAGGATCGGGAAAAAAGTTTAGGGTTTATGTGCTGACAGGGCCAACGTTTTGGAGGGCTGAAAAAGCGCTGGACACTAAACACACTTTCCTTTAGGGTTTAAATTAATATAGATAAACAGGGTTTAGGGTTTAGGGTTTAGGGTTTAGGGTTTAGGGTTTAGGGTTTAGGGTTTAGGGTTTAGGGTTTAGGGTTTAGGGTTTAGGGTTTAGGGTTTAGGGTTTAGGGGGTTTAGGTTTAGGGTTTAGGGTTTAGGGTTTAGGGTTTAGGGTTTAGGGTTTAGGGTTTAGGGTTTAGGGTTTAGGGTTTAGGGTTTAGGGTGTCACTTGTTGGAGTGTGAGAAGTGTCTTTCACGGGGCGCCTATCTAAAACCTTTCACGGCGCCCCTCATTAATCACTTCTCACACACCGTTCGGGGTTTTCCCACCCCAAGAAGCCGCCCAGCGCTAAAGCTTTTAGGGTCATCTACCCCCAACCCCCTATCAAGGGGGCTTAGGTTCAAGCAAAATAGGGGCTCGAATTGAAAGAAGCAACAACCCCCTTATCAAGGGGGCTAAGCTTCAACCAAAGCAGAAGGTCAACTTGCAACAAGCCACACTCAGGAGCTAGCTGAAAGCAATTAGCAAACTTCAAGAAGCTGTGTTAGGAGATGAGGAGCTTTATAAGAAGCTTTAAAATTATCTAAATCCGAGAGTCATGCTAAGGGGTGGTTCTGGTGACTTGGAATGTAGGGGTACGGTTGCACGGGTACGGTTGCTGGTGCGGTGGGTACGGTCTGCTGGTGCGATCGGTACGGTTGCTGGTGCGATGGGTGCGGTCTGACGGTGCGACGGGTACGGTCTGCAGGTGCGATGGGCACGGGCTGTTGGTGCGATGGGTACGGTCTGCAGGTGCGATTCGTACAGTCTGCGGGTGCGATGGGCACTGCTTGTGTGATTGGTGCGTTCTGCTGGCACGATGAGTACGGTCTGCTGCTGCGATAGGCACGGTTTGGTGGCGCAATAGGTGCATGGCGCTGGTAGGATGGGTGCGCTCTGACGGTGCGATGGGTACGGTTTGCTGGTGCGACGGGTGCGATGAGTACGGTCTGCGAGTGTGATGGGTACGCTTGTGGGATGGGTGCGGTCTGTACTGGTGCAATAGGTACAGTCTGTTGGTGCGCTGGGTATGCTGCTGCGATGGGTGCGGTCCGCTGGTGTGATGCGTACGGTTTGCTGGTGCGACAGGTGCGGTCTGCCGCTGCGACGGTACCGTTCGGTCTGATGGGTGTGGTTTGCTGGTGCGATGGGTACGGTCTGCTGGCACGATGGGCTGGGTGCGGAGGTTTGCTGGTGAGAGGGTTGCGGTCCTGGTGCGACGGTGTGATGAGTGTGGACTGCTGTTGTTGGTCTGCTTTAATGTGGTCTGACCTCATTCAGGATTGCCCAGTGTTTTTTGTCAAATATTCGGAGGGGGTGGGGGAGAGGGCTTGGGGCCGAGTTTTTTGAAAACGCAATCAAGTTCCAGGAAAACACAACTGGGACTGTATCCTTTTTGCTTTAGAGTCAACTTTAGAACTTTAGAGAGCACCACCAATTTCCACAAAAACAAAATGTCCAAGACCAATTTCCAAGAAAACATCACCAAGTTCGAGGTAGCCAGGGACCGTGCCGTTCCTGTCAAAAACATACCACCAATTTCAAAGAAAACGCCACCAATTTCGAGGAAACCGCTCCAATTTCGAGGAAACCACCCCCCAAATTCCAGGGAAATGCCACTAGTTTCCAGGAAAACACCGCCAATTTCAAGTTAGCGTAGCTTGTTGCAGAGACAACAACACGAATCATTCTCAGGAAAGCGCCACACATTTCCAGGACAACGCGACCAGTTTCCAGGAAAACACCACACACTTCCAGAAAGCTTCGCACCCTGGGACTCCCGTACCTTTATTTTATCGAAAGATCACAAAAACACGCTTCCACACAAAAATCCAATTTTTCAGGTCAACACCAACAATCTTGTTGCGTGATCACATTCTAGGAAAGCACCAGACATGTCCAAGAAAACGGGACCGTACCCTCCACCAATTTCCAGGCAAACAAAACCAGTTTCCAGGAAAACAAAACCAATTTGAAGGAAAACAAAACCAATATCCAGGAAAACACAGATTTTTTCAGAAACACAACAAACAAAAACACGACCAATTTCCAGGAAAACACCACCAACTTTCAGGACAACATTACGAATTTCCAGGAAAACACAACCAATTCCGAAGTACATACAAAAAAAAACACACAATTTCCAGGAAACCACCACCAACTTTCAGGACAAAACTACAAATTTCGCGCACCGTGCAAACCGCACCGTACCGTACCAACCGTACCCCAAAAACCGTACCAACCGTACGCCCGTACCGTACCAACCGTACCCCAAAAACCGTACCAACCGTACCCCAAAAACCGTACCTTTTTTTCACAAAAAAACACAACCAATTCCAGGAAAACGCGACCAATTCCTAGGAAAACACAACCAATTCTAGGAAAAACACAACCAACTTATTGGTACGGCGCGGGGGTACGGCTGGTACGGTACGGGGGTACGGTTGGTACGGTGTGGGGGCACGGTTGGTACGGTGCGGGGGGTACGGTTGGTACGGGCCCAGGCCTGGGGTGCTTTTCTGGAAATTTGTGATTGTTTTTTCTCGAAAAAAGAGCGGTCCGGAGGGTGTACCTCAAAATTGGCGGTGTTTTCCTAGGAATTGGTGGTGGTTTCCTCGAAATCGGTGGTGTTTTCCTGGAAATTGGTGGTGTTTTTTCTTGAGAAACGGGTGGGTTCCTAGAGATTGGTGGTGAAATTGGTGGTGTTTTTTCTCGAAAGACGGGTACGGTCCCAAGATGTACCGCAAAACTGGTGGTGTTTTTCTGGGATTTGGTTGTGTTTTCCTGAAATTGGTGCTGTTTTTTCTCGAAAAACGGGCACGGTCCCAGGGTGTACCTCGAAATTTGTGGTGTTTTTCTAGGAATTGGTGGTGTTTTCCTGGAAATTGGTGGTGTTTTCCTGGAAATTGGTGGTGTTTTTTTCTCGAAAAACGGGTACGGTCCCAGGGTGTACCGCGAAATTGGTGGTGTTTTTCTAGGAATTGGTGGTGTTTTCCTGGAAATTGGTGGTGTTTTTTCTCGAAAAACGGGTACGGTCCCAGGGTGTACCGCAAAATTGACAGTGTTTGCCTGGATTTTTTTGTGTTTTTTCTCAAGAATGGGTACGGTCCCCCGGGTGTACCCCGAAAGTTGTGGTTTTCCTAGACATTGGTGGAGTTTTCTTGGGAAATTTGTGGTTTTCCGCAAATTGTGTTTTCTTTGGAATTGGTGGTGTTTTCCAGTGGTGATGTTTGTCTGGAAATTTGTGGTGTTTTTTTCTCGAGGAAAGGGGTCCATCCCAGCTCGGAATTAGCGGTGTTTTCCTGGACCTTAGTTGTGTTGGTACAGTACAATCCCAGTGTGTATCTCCGAATTCATGGTGTTATTTTTGCAGTTGCAGCGTTTTCCTCCTTTGGTGGTGCAATTGGTGGTTTTTTCCCGGAGGTTGGTGATGTATTCCTGGTAGTGTGTTTTCTCGTCCTTGGGTTAAGGTCCCAGGGATTGGTGGTGCTTTTCTGAAAATTGGTGGACATGTGCCTTGTTTTCTCCAAAAAGGTTTCTCCGAAAAGGGAACCAGGGTGTACCTCGAAATGTGTTGTATTTTCATCGACATTGGTGGTGTTTTCCTGGAAATTGAAAATGTTTTCCTGGAAATTGGTGTTCAACATGATAAAGGGTACGGTCCCACGCTACCTTCGAATTGGCAGTTGAAGCATGCACAGAAAAAAATCAATCCGCCAGTTGCGATGCACCCCGCAAAGAGTATCTGCAGGCCGCCGCTGGGCGTACTCGCTGCCGCACCGCACCACCACGCCACACAAGCGCACCTCGCGCCGCACCACCGCAAGCGTACCCCGCAAGGCGCCACCGCACCACGCACGCAAGCGTACCCCGGACCGCACCACCGCACCACGCAAGCGTACCCTGCGCCACACCACCGCAGCGCGCAAGCGTGCCCCACTACCGCGCCACCGCACCTCGCAAGCGCACCTCATCGCACCCGCGCGCCGCACTACCGCACCAGGCAAGCGTACCCTGCGCCGCGCCACCGCACCACGCAAGCGTACCCCCGCACCGCCCCACCGCCTCCACCAGAGCATGACTCTTGAATTTAGCTAACTTTAAAAGAAGCTTTATAAGAAGCTTTATAAGAAGCTTTATAAGAAGCTTTGTAAGAAGCTTTATAAGAAGCTAAGAAGCTTTATAAGAAGCTTTAGAAGGAGCTTTATAAGAAGCTTTATAAGAAGCTTTGTAAGGAGCTTGAAAAGAAGCTCAATAAGGAGCTTTATAAGAAGCTTTATGAAAATGAAAAGAAGCTTTATAAGAAGCTTTATAAGGAGCTTTATAAAGAAGCTAAGAAGCTTTATAAGAAGCTTTATAAGAAGCTTTTTAAGGAGCTTTATAAGAAGTCTTATAAGAAGCAAGAAGCTTTGTAAGAAGCTTTATAAGAAGCTAAGAAGCTTTATAAGAAGTATAAAGAAGCTAAGAAGCTTTATAAGAAGCTTTATAAGAAGCTTTCTAAGAAGCTTTGTAAGAAGCTTTGTAAGAAGCTTTATAAGAAGCTTAATAAGAAGCTTTATAAGAAGGCTTTATAAGAAGCTTTATAAGAAGCTTTATAAGAAGCTTTATAAGAAGTTTTCTAAGAGGAGCTTTGTAAGAAGCTTTACAGGGTTCTTTACTTCGGGACTGTCAGGACCCCAAGAATTGAAATTGGAGGGTTTGGGGTTACTTAATATTAGTAGCTCTGCGGCTCTGAGCAGGCTAGGGTAAGTCCTGTTAAAGCTCGGAGATCCAGCGGGTCTCCTCGCTAGCGGAGCCAAGCTCGGTCGTGGAACCACGACCTCGGCAAAGCCGCGCGCTTGAACAGCGCGCGGCGTTTAGGGTTTAGGGTTTAGGGTTTAGGGTTTAGGGTTTAGGGTTTAGGGTTTAGGGTTCACAGGATTTGAGACATGGAAATCTTCATAGCAACGTCAATCAAAAGTTTCGATCTCAATCCCACCCACCCAGGCCCGCTACCAAGAGTCAGCTTCCACACCAGCGCAACTCAACAAATCGAACGCAGCGAAAGCAAAGCGGCGAGAGGGCGCGCGCGCAGCGCGACCGACGAAGTAGGTGACGAACTGCAAAAATCGGCGAGCAGACAAATTGGCAGGCGGCAAGCAATACGTTGCAAGGGCAGAGAGTAGCTGCGAGTTTCTGTGCGCAGGAAACTACGTCCGCTGAGAAGCGCTTCATGAAGCAGCCCCAACGGCTTGGCGATGATTTCGAGTTCGCGTTTAGCTGCAACGCCCCGCCAGCTTGGAAGTTCTGCGCCGCGCAAAGCCAAGAGCGTTTCGACCGCGAAAGTGCTCAGAGAGCGGATCAAGCGTAATGATGACGAAAGGCTGCCGCGCCTTCTTGATTGCCGGAAGTGGAAAACCACGGCGCGGCCACGAAAAACGTTGCGGCAGCCCGAAACAACGACGGGGCCACGAAAAACACGCGCGCGCAGGAGGAAACACGCCCGGGACCACCCGCGGACGCGCGACGGGCCCGCCGCGCCCGCGGCCCACGCGCGGGCACGAGGGCCTGACCCAGAAAGCGCGCAAGTTTAGCGCGCGCAATATCTGCCCGAACTTGGATTCGAGGAGCAAAACAGATTTAGAAACACAGAGAACTGAAAAGAAAGCTTTCAGAGCACGCGCCGACTCAGCGCAAAGCGCGCGCCAGGGAGGAACCGAGCCCGGGGCCACCCGCTTCAAAGACGGACGCGCGACCACCGGGCCACCAGCCCCGCGGCGGGGCCCCGGCGCGCCCGCGGTTCAGCCGCGGCCAAGAGGGCTCGACCTAGAAAGCGCGCAAGTTTAGCGCGGTGCAAAATTTGCGATTTTGGCCCCGAACTTGGATTTGAACAACGAAACCGATTTAGAAGCTTGCGGGACACGCGCAGAACTAAAAAGAAAGTCTTAAGAAAGCCCCCTGCAGGCGCACCCGTTGTAGGGCAAACATTTAAATATATATACTAGAGTAGAGAATAGAGGTTTAGGGTTTAGGGTTTAGGGTTTAGGGTTTAGGGTTTAGGGTTTAGGGTTTAGGGTTTAGGGTGTGACAGATGAGGGCGCTCGCTCGGGGATCAATTCCCCCTAGCCGCTCGCTCCGCGTCGCCACGTGGTTCCCACCCTGGACCCAACCCAGACTCAGACTCTTTTAGGGTTTAGGGTTCAACAAGCAAACCCTCGGGGCTACAGCTTTCTTTGCGCGCAGCGCCGAGAGGACGAAGAACGGCGAGGGGCGGGGGCGGAGCCGGGCAGCGCGAGGCGAGCGAAGCGCAGGCGAGCGCGGGACCGGCGCGCGCGCCCGAGCCGCGGGGCGCGAGAGGACGGCGAGCAGCCACTCAACAATTTTTCGTGTTCGAAGCGAAAAGTTTTATCTTCTGGTTTAGATCAGCTGTCCAGAAGCGACGAGAGCCAGATTCCGATCCGGGGTCGCTTTCGCCCGCTCGACCGCGTCGAAAGCAAACGAGCCGGGGTCGGCTTCGCTTGCTCGATCGTGTCGAGAGCGAGCGAGAGCCGCTGGCATTTTTCCGGGCGCGAGCCAGATTCCGCTCCGGGGTCGCTTTCGCCCGCTCGACCGCATCGAAAGCAAACGAGAACCGCTGCCCGCTCAGATCGGCCAACCCGGACGGCTTCGCCCTTCAAGGCGCCCCCGGGGCAGAAATCCCGAAAGAGAAGCGGGCCTCCGTTTAAAAACTGCTTCAGAAGAAGCGCCCCGAGCCGGGGTCGGTTTTGCTCGCTCGATCGTGTCGAGAGCAAGCGAGAACCGATGGCATTTGTCCGGGCGCGAGCCAGATTCCGCTCTGGGGTCGCTTTCGCCCGCTCGCGTCGAAAGCAAACGTGAACCGGCGCCCGCTCAGATCGGCCAACCCGAAGGTGGATCTCAGAGCCGTTTAAGAACTGCGACGGAAGCGGGCCTCAGTTGTCGGAAAGCTGGGCCTCCCACATTAATATTTTGCAGATCTCTAGACATTTCAGCCGCGGATATTCGCACAACCTAATAAAAGAATTTGTCAGCGGCCGGGTCAGGCCACTTTCGGCCAAGAGCGGCCCAATGACCGTTTTATCAACAAAGAAGTTATCAGCGGGGGGCCAAGCCGTTTCTGGTAAAAGCGGCCCAAGGCCAGCTCCATTAGATTCAAGCTACGGTGGCCGATTCCATAGTGACCCCGCACAAAGATATTCTCAGCGGCCGGGCCAGGCCATTTTTGGCGAATAGCGGCCCAGTGACCGTTTTATCCAAGGCCAAGGCCAAGGCAGGCCCTAGATCGGATTCCATATGATCACGCAATGAAGGCCGGGCCAGGCCACTTTTGGCAAAAAGCGGCCCAATGATCAAAGCCGAAGCAGCCAAATGGCCAGTTTCCTAGACTTGAATGATCCCGCACAAGAGGTTGTCAACGGCCGGGCCAGGCCACTTTGGGCCGTTTTAGCAAGGCCAGTCCCACTGGCCATCAAGGGAGGCCTAATGCCGGTTTGCCAATTTTGGTAAAGATTTAGCTCTCAGAAAATTATTTTGCCAGCTAAAAATGTTTTCGGCGACCTCGCTGGCGACCTTTCTATTACCGTAGAAGTGCGGCTGCTCCGTCAGGGCCAAGGCAGCCAAAATTCCAGATCCACGGATGGCCGATTCCGCATGATCCCGCGCAAAGAAATTATCAGCGGCCGGGCCAGGCCACTTCTAGCTAAAAGCGGCCAGATCCTTAGATTCGGGCTGCGGATGGCCGATTTCATATTGTCCCGTATAATGAGTTTATCAGCGGCCAAGCGAAGCTTTTGTTTCATCAAGCGCTGGCGAAGCGAATGGCCGCTTTATCAAGACCGGCCAGCCGCAGTGGCCGTTTTATCAAAGCCGATTGCCGTTTTATCAAGGCCGGCAAGCCTCAATGGCAGTTTTATCAGGCCAGTTGCCCGTTTTATCAACCAGAAGCGGCCACATGGCCGGATCTGTCAGATTTGAGCCACGGATTGCCGACTCCATACGATCCCACGCAGAGAAATTATCAGCGGCCGGCCCAGGCCGCTTCTGGCCGAAAGCGGCCCAATGGCCGTTTTATCAAAGCCAGCTCCGATGGCCGTTTTATCAAGGCCAGCCCCAATGGCCACTTTATCAAGGGAGGCCCAATGGCCAGTTTATCAACGCCGGTTGGCCAATTTAAAGTAAAGATTTAGCTCTCGGAAAGCTACTTTGCTAGCTAAAACGCTTTGCGAACCAACGTTGGACTTGGAGCGACGCCGCCGGCAAACGTCTCCGGCTTTAGGGTATTACCTTTCTACTAACGTAGAAGTGGCGTGCTTGCCGGGCACGCTTCACCATGGAGCCTCGCTTTGCGGTATGGCTTAGGCCCTACTCTTTGGCGTCCGTTCCAGGCCCAGCGGGAGGCTTAACCCTCCCGCCCGCTTTGCTTCTACGTCAAGCGAACGCGTAAGGCCGCTCGCAGCTGAGCTGCTCGGGCGGCTGCCTGGTCTCGGCATCCACCGCTCGGGCTCTGCTTCAAGCGCTCCATCGAGCCCTCGCTAAGTTTAGGGTTTAGGGTTTAGGGTTTGCCCTCGGAAGCGGCGCGCCTCGACCCAGAGGGTCGCGGGGCGGCGCGCCGAGGCGGCTGCTTCAACCCACCCCAATACCGCCCAGAGACAAATCTTTTAGGGTTTAGGGTTTTAATTTGGAGCCCGGCAGGGCGAGTGATACGGGAAGCGCTTGATCGCGCGAAGACAACAAGCCCGCAGCGCAAACGCTTGAAATTCGCATCTTTATTCTGCGACGGCTTGAGCTCAAAGAGTCGCACGCGCCGGCCACGTTTCTTGGCCGATTCGCACCACTCCTAAGGAGACGTGGGCGTTTGCTTGTGACGCAGCTTCGCGCAGGCCGGCGAGGGGTCGACGGCTGGCTGTGGCGATTTCGCCGCGAGCAAGCGGCGGAGGATAGTTCAGGCGAAGGCTGCAGCGATTTAGTCGCTAGCGCTAGCCAAGTGCTGCAGCTGGAGCGAGCGTGAAAGTTGCAGCTGCACTGGCTTGAGCGCAATGTTTCACTGCGCTAGACTGGGCCGGTCGCGCGCGCTTGGCGCGGAGCTGCTCTGCTTGAGGCTCCCAAATGCCGGCAAGGGGCCGACGGCTGTAACGACTTTGAGCAAGCGTTGGGGCATAGTTGAGGCCAAGGCTGCAGCGATTTCAACGCTAGGATTTGCAGATACGTTCCCGCTTGAAGGCGCAGCTGCGACGGTTGGAGCCCGCGCTGGCCACGTCACTTGGTCGACGCGAGCTCCTTCGTAGAAAGGAGGCGGAGGATATTTCAGGCGAAGGCTGCAGCGATTTAATCGCTAGCGCTAGCCGAGCGCTGCAGCTGGAGCAAGTTGAGTCGCAGAAGCGTTTGCCGCGTGAAATTTGCAGCTGCGCTGGCTTGAGCCCAAAGCTTCACTGCGCTACACTGGGGCGGTCGCACGCGCTTCGGCTTCGCAAGCGGTCTTTGCGCGTGGAGCTGCTCTGCTTGAGGCAAAGGCCGGCAAGGGACCGACGGCTGTAACGACTTTGAGCAAGCGTTGGGCCATAGTTGAGGCCAAGGCTGCAGCGATTTCAACACGGTATTCGCTGGAAGGCGCAGCTTGGAGCCAAAAGCTTTGCTCTGGCAGTCGCGCGCGCTGGCCTTGGTCGACTCGCCGCGGGTTCCTTCGTAGAAAGAAGGCGACGCGGGGGCGATCTGCTTCGAAGGCGAGCAAGCGACAAGCCGTCGTCCGTTTGCTGGCTGCGTTGGAAGCGCAGCGCAAGGCGGGAGCGACGGATCAGTTAGGGGCCATCGTTCAGGGCGCGGCTTCTGCGATTTCGTCGCGAGCGTTGGGGGCCATAGCGCAGGCCGAAAGGGCAGACCCTTTGATGGTATCAAGGATGTTTGCCGAGTGGCAGCCGGATCTCCGGGCTACGGATGGCCAGATTCATATGACCCCGTATTCAGAATTTATCAGCGGCCGGGCCAAGCCATTTGCAGCCCCGACGGCCGCTTTGTGGAGGCCAACGCCCATCTCATCAAGGGTGTTGCCATTTTATCAAAGCCAATGGCCATTTTATCAACGCCAAAGGCCGTTTTATCAAAGCCAATGGCCATTTTATCAAGGCCAGTGGCTATTTTATCAAGGCCAATGGCCGTTTTATCAAGGCCGATGGCCGTTTTATCAAGGAGAGCTTTGACGCGGCCTCGAAGCCAGGTTAGGGTCTAGGACCTAGGTTTTAGGGTAATATAATATTGCTTCGCATATTATGTGCCTGCAGGCACGGGTCCCAAGAGAAGGGAGGCCCTTGGGGCAGCTGCATAGCTGCTGGCGCTTTATCGGCAATAGTTTGGAGCTATTGCCCGGGCGCTAAGCGCGCCGTGCGCTCACGACTCCATGTCGCTCTAAGCGAGCGGTAAGTCGTCGCGAGCTTTAAGTTTAGGGTGTGTTCAGTGCCACGGCAGCGCCTCCCCCCATGGAGTGGATGGGGAGGCGCGCCGTTCTGTATGGGGAAGCCCACCCCAGCCACCCAAACTTGCACCTTTTAGCGGGTTTAGGGTTTGCCCTCAGACGCCGGGCAGGCTTAAAATTCCGGCTCGCTCTTCGCGCAGTTTGGTTTTTTAAGGACGGAAGTTCGCAAGAGCGATCGCCTGAAAGAGGAAGCGGCGCGCTCGCGCTGGCTGCGCGGCGCGGCGGCGAAAATTATAATCGTTTTTTGGGAAACAAATCAATGGGGAACGCGTTTTTCGTTTCAGATGGCCGCACCGCGCTGCTTTTTTTAGCTTGTCCCCGCTCGCTTGCTGCGGCGTAGAAAATTAGCCGCCGGCTCCGCGGCGGGCCGTCGCCCCCCACGTTCTCATCTCATAGTCACGGGGGCGAAGTGCTGGGGCGTCAAGCGGCCGCCGAGCAAGTAGGAGCGTGCGTTCTTGACGCGGCTCATGGCCGTGTAGCCGACGGCGATATTGGGCGCATCGAGATAGACGATAATGAAGGGAAACTCGTCGCCCTGCACCTTGTGCACCGTAGTGCAATAGCCCAGCCGGACCGGGAAGTAGCAAACGCCCCAGTGGTCGGGGTCGTGCCAGGGCGTGATGGGCAGGCGTTTGCCCGTGTCCGTTTGGACCCACAGCACTTGGCGAGCCGCGTCAAAGCTCAGAACCTCGCAGCGCATGCCGTTGACGTAGTCATCGGCCTTGCGAACGTTGCGGGCCAGGCCGACGGCCATTTTATCAAGGCCAATAGCAACTTTATCAAAGCCAATGGCCGTTTTATGAAGCCAAGGCACTCTGTCCGAGAATACTTATACTAGTAGTGGCGCTGAGCTCGGGGGGCAAAGCTCCCCTCCGCGTGCTGGACGGCGGCAGGCAATGCCCCATCATAGAGTAAGCCCCCGTAAGCCCCCGATGGCAGGAGAGTTTGCCCCAGCATAGAGCAAGCTTTAGCCCCTGCTGGCAGACAACGCCCCATCATAGAGTAAGCCCTTTAAGCTAGTTCTGAGGCTTGCCTCATAACGTTTTATAGCATAAGGCGTATAGACATGTTATGCACATGTCGAGCTTCTTTTGCAGATCACTAAATTTTATGCATTTGTCAATGTCTCTCTCTTTTGCTACTCAGGCTCGAGGTGGGTGGGTGGGAACTCTCAAATTTTGAGAGCATGTCCCCATTTCTTTTTAAGAAGGGGGATTGAGGCGCGCTTGGGCCGTTGTGGCAGCTGGCGGCCTCAGGGTGCACCTGGGCTTTTAGCAGCTGGTGACCCGTGTTGTAGTACGACAGGAACGCCATGGTTTCTGAGACTGTGTTTGATGGTGCCTTGCTCAAATCTGGTGGCAACAAGAGAGAGCTGGAACAGAGCTGGGCATTACATATGAATGCTTGTGTGCGTAGCAACACGAAGTCTGCAAGGAGACAGCCGTGGGAATTGTTACCTTTTCTTTCGCCTGGTGCAGCTCTTCCTCAGAGAGAACCTCCTCGTGGTATGATTCCAGCTGTACCGAATGAAGAACATGCGGAACGTGAACTCGAGGAGGATGGCTTGACAACAGCCTTGCAGACTGCAGGGTATAAGGTAACAACAAGGCATGACATTCCTTGGATTCAAAAACTATCTGAGGAACGCAATGCAGCAGTCGTGAAGTGGATACGCATTATCGAACACAACCCTGGCATTTTTGGAGTTGCTCGCATGTTTGCTGCTTCAGAACGTTTGGGTGGGGGAGGCGATTTTGCCGAAACTCTTCTGAATGTTTTTGCTTTGAAGGCAAGCTCAACCTTGCATAGCAGGGCTGGGCCCATTTTGCGGTTCTTGAAGTTTTGCAAGGCGAAGGATTTGCAGGCCATGCCGTTTCTGGAACATCATGTCTATGCCTTTTTGGAACAACATGGCAAGGATGCTGCACCAACATTCGGACGCAGTTTTGTATGCTCGCTTGCTTTTTGCAAATATGTGCTTGATTGTGACAGCGCTGGTTCATGTATTTCGCCACGGATCACTGGTATTACAAGCAAGTTTTTCATGGAGAAGAGGAAGTTGAAACAGAAGCCGCCATTGTTGACAAAACATGTTTTGATGCTTGAGGAGATTGTGCTTGGCCAACATGGTGCTAGCCTACAGGACCGTCACGCTGCAGGTTTCTTTTGCTGGTGCATCTATGCGAGAGCAAGGTTCTCCGATGGACAAGCATCTGGTCTCATTCAGTTGGATGTACACACAACTGAATGTGCCACCACAGGTTACATTGAAGCTTCTGTGTCACGATCAAAATCCTCTTATGGGCTTGAGAGGAAGACCAGGTATCTTCCATTGGTGGCGCCTATTCAGGGTCTTGCGGATGAGCCTTGGGCAGTTACTTGGTATGAGATGATGAAACAAAATTCTTTTCCTCTTGGCACGGACAAGCCTTTGCTGCCTGCGATGGGACTGTGCAAGAAATGGTTGCAGACCCCTCTGTCAGCTGAAGCAGGTGCCATGTGGCTGCGTGCTCTTCTTACAGGATGTGGCGCCGGCGCCGACGAGGTCAACAAATATGGCACCCATAGCTGCAAGGCCACTACTTTGAGCTGGGCAGCTAACGCAGGTATGGACCGCGTCACGCGTGCGACTTTGGGTTATCACAGCAAAGGACGGGACGGTACTGAGTTGGTGTATGGCCGTGACAATGTAGCAGGGCCGTTGAGATTGCTGGAAGAACTCATTGGGAAAATTGCTTGCAAGTCATTCCTACCTGATGCTAGCAGGTCTGGGTATTTCGCCAAGGCCGTTACTGAAGAGCATGCTCATGAAGGCGAGCATGCTGAGGACGAGCAGGACGTGTCGAGCTCAGAAGACAGTGTTGACGAAGAGAGACCTGATCATGAGCATGAGGAGGCGGCCGTTGGTGAAGTTGTAGGCGAACTTGAACTGCCTTTGGAGGGATATTACGATTTCAGCTCGGAGATGCTCTTCCGCCACTCTGTTTCCAGAGTTATTCATCGCGTCGAGGATGAGGCTGGAGACAGATTCGCCTGCGGCAGATTTGGCAGCGATGCATACATCCAGTTGCCAAACATGCCAGAATGCCTTTACCCTTTGTGCAGACAGTGTTTCAAACGGCGGATGCCAGAAGGTTGAAAAGACTAGCGTCTTTGCGTTTACATGTCTGTTGTGGCCGCATGCATGTTGGGTTTCTTTCGAACTGTGCCTGCTATGAAGGTGGTTCGTATGCACGCCCGCGCGCCGCGCGCGCGCCGCGCGCGCGCGCGCGTCCGGTAGCGAGATGGATGTAGGTGCGGAGTTTGAGAAGAAGGGTCAGTCCCACTAAATGTGGGGGTTTCCCCGTTTTTCTTTTCGGAGATGTCACTTGCGGGTTTTTCATGGAGGTGTTGGTCTAGGATTGATGGACGTGGCGGCATTGTCACTTTCATTGTTGTGTCGAGTGTGTTATCTCGGCCCGAGCAACCTTGAGACTAGCATGACTGGTTTACTTGAAAGCGAGGCAGTGTTGACGAGCAGGCTGAAAGCAGCAGGCTTGGAAGATGATCTGGTTGATATCATCAAGCTAGGCGGGATTGTCAATTTGTCACGCTTGGCATTTGTCTCAGCATACACTCCTGGTGCAGCAGATGAAGGCCCTCTCATGGAAGCATTTGAGAGCCTCATCGGACGGCCGGGTACAGTAGCTGAAAAAGCGTGCTTCAGGCGAGTTTTTCACGAGGCCTATGCTGCTGCCACAAGTGAGATGAGACAACAGATGGAGAAGATTGAGGATCAAACTTCTCGGCGTTTGACTCAACCTGAACGAACGGAACGGTATCGAGCCCAGGTCGATAGGCTTCCTGGCGTCTCGATTACTGGAGCAAATGAACCTTCAGACTCGCTGGTGGATGTCACCACCAGCATGTATGAGGAGAATCGTCTCAGGTGGATAGACTGGTCCAGATGCACATCCCGCGAACAGGAGTTGCAAGGCGACCCAAAGAAGGATGTGTCGTTTTCTTTAGATTCTTCTACAGGCAGGCTGAAAGTCGAGCCCAAAAGAGATTGCGACCGAGCTGACACGAGCACTGAGGTGATGCTGATGTACGCGTTGACCCGGAGAGCCTTGGCGGTGGAACAGGCAAACATATGCAGTTATGCTAAGATGATGCTCTGGACTCAGCGCCTCATGAAGAGCAGGATGGATGAACCACCTCTCGGATATGCGCGACCTAGCATGAAGCAGTTGATGATGGCAGATCAGAAGTTGTTCATGGAACTTGCTGATGCCACCAGAGATGGCATCCAATCCACTCCAGAAGGACGCCCAGTTGAGCTCTTGATGGATCGAATCATGTACTCGTCCCAGGTCATGTGCGTGCTCAACCCTTTGCCTTTGATGTCGCATGGCAAATCAGAAAGCTCCGGGGCATCCGCCACCAAGCCGAAAGAGGGCCCGTATGTCCGCAGTGGCCCAAAGGGCCGCTCCAAAGGAAAGTCTGGCGGAAAGTTTGTGCGGATGCCTCAGCAGCTCATTGGGTGCAAGGCTTTCACAAATTCGGGAGAGCCGATCTGTTACAACTTCAATTTGAAGTCGTGCAGTGAGAAGGTGAGCAACAATCGATGCAGCCGGGGCTACCATGTGTGTGCTGCTCCGAAATGTGGAAAGAGTCACCCTGCAGTGACATGTTCCCTGAAGCCTGCTGGTCATGCTGACTCATGACTAGGCTGCGAGGGTGTGGCTGCGCAGCCACGTGCAGAGGAGGATGTGTCTCCTCAAGAGGAATGGTGTGGCCATGAGGCCACTCTCAGTGTCTCTCAAAGAGAGCATTGGGACAAGTCCGATGAAAGGACTGATGCATGTGAGCAGACCAATGACTCTGCGATGAATACATATGTGCCTGCAGCCAGCTTACCATGTCAAGCATTGGGCAAGCGGCAAAGGACGATGAGTCCAGTTTCATCAAACCTTGACACAGTAGGTGATCGCAATGGGTCTCATGAAGATAACCCATTGCCGAGCGCCTTAGTCTGCCATGAGGAACAGCTTTTTGTGATTGAAGCTTGTGCAGGTTCTGCCATTTTGTCTTCAGTGCTGCGGAAGCATGGGTTCCAGGTGTTGCCCATTGATTTTCATGCAAACAGACACCGCACTTATGTGCATGTTATTCACATGGATCTGAGACTTGCAAGCAGCTGGGAATGCTTGCGAAAGATCACAATGCAGAGACGCCTGTTCTTTTTCTTTGGAGCCCCGCCGTGTGGAACAGCGTCCAGAGCCCGGAATATACCTTTGTCCAGCCATGAAGGGAAGCATGGACCGCCTCCCCTCAGGTCAGAGTCACAACCATGTGGACTGCCAGGTCTGAGCGTCCTCAACCAGGCCAAGGTGAGCTCAGCGAATTCAATTTACAATGAGATGGCAAAATTTTGTCAGTGGCTGAACACTTTGAATATCCCGTGGGCTATTGAGAATCCGGCCAACAGCTATATGTGGCTGATGCCAATTTTTGTTCAACTTCGCAGACAATCAATGTTTGTGCAATTTCACTCTTGCATGCACGGTGGCGAGCGGAAGAAACACACTGGATTTATGACCAACATTGCAGAGATGGACGCGCTGACTAGTGTGTGCACAGCAGACCACGAGCATGCGCCGTGGGGTATGACGAGAAATGCAGACAAGTGGGAGTTTGCCACCGCCAAGGAAGCCGCGTACCCTCGGCTTCTGTGTGAGCGCATTGCAGGCGTACTGAAACTTGCTGCGGCGAACCGAGGTCTTGCAGTACATGGGCTGCGTCTGCCGGGCTCTGTGGCTGCAAGAGCTGCCACAGGCAGACAACCTAAGACCTCAAAATGGGGTCCTCTGGTCAGTGAGTATGCGTACACACAGACAATTACAGTGGATGGAGCCCTTTTGCCACAGCTGGACAGCAAACAATGTTTGGTTGCCACATTTATGAATGTTCCTCAAGGTTCCAAGCTGCTCAGAACATCCGTGAAAGGGGGAACCAGCCCTGAGCAGTCAGTGACCTTTGGAATTTTTCGAGCTCCGGAAGTATTTGTGCGACAGGCCATGACCATCTGCCACCCATTTGATTGTGTGGTGCCGGATTGCGTCCTCAGAGCAATGGCTTTCAATCTGATAGAAGGGCCTGTCGGTGTCATGAAACACAGACTTGCAACCTTGCAGCAGTGGGAGGTTTGGGCCAAGGAGTTGGAGAAGGCGGAGCTCGAAATACATGCAAATATGCCGGCTCACATGCAGACGGTGATGGAGGGCAAGAAGCTGCTGTTGTTGGAGAGGATTGCAAATTCCTTGAATTGGCCAGATGAAAAAATTCATGAACACCTCCGACAAGGTTTCCGGCTTGTAGGCCACCCCGAGGTGTCTGGGATTTTTGCAAAGACAACCGTTCCAGCGTCGATGACAGAGGATGAACTGAACAGTAAGATGCCTACAATGAGATGCGCGCTGTGGGAAAGGATAAGATGCTCGGCGGACCAGGAGCATGAATCTGCTATATGGGACATCACCATGGAAGAGTGCCACACCAAAGGCTGGCTGGATGGACCATACAACTGGGCAGAACTTGGGAACAAGTTTGGGCATCGGTGGCTTCCGTGCAAACGTTTTGGAGTATGGCAGCGAAATAAGTGGAGACCAATTGACGACTTCAGTGACAACGGAGTCAACAGTTGCTACAGCGTTGTGGAGAAGATCGATCTGAGAGCGCTGGATGAGACCGTTTGGGTGTGCGCTGCTTTCCTTCGTTCAACTCTGGCCACAGGGGCGGTTGACTTTGAGCTGTCGGATGGAACCAAGATCAGGGGCAAGGTGCACACCTTCTGGAGGAGAAAGACTGGTGCAGCAGATGTGAAGATCAAGACCGTGGACCTGGCCTCGGCCTACAAACAGCTGGGCTTGTCCGAAATAGACAGGAGCAAGGCCGTTGTTTCCCTGCGAAAGCCGGGCACGCGCGAGGTCTATGGTTTTGTATGCAACACTCTTCCTTTCGGAGCTACCAGTTCAGTGATATGCTTCAACAGGTTTGCAAGATTGACGCAAAGGATTCTGGTGGCGTTGAATGTGGTCAGTCTCAACTATTTCGATGATTACCCTGTTGTCGAGTTGAGTGCTTTGAGCCAGAACACTGAACGGACGGTGGCCGCTGCTCTAGACATGTTGGGTATATGGCGCGCAAGAGACAAGGACCTCCCTTTTTCGGGAAGTGCAGAATTGCTTGGAGTGTGCCTTGACGCATCTGACCCCGATGGAAAAGAGGTCAAGGTGTGGAACAAGAAGGGCAGAACTTTGAAGATGGTGGAAGCGTTGGATGACATCCTACTTTCTGGACGTGTCAGACCGCGGGAATTACCTTCAGTCTTTGGGAGAGTACAGTTTGCTGAGGCACAGATTTTGGGACGTCAAGGGCGTCTTGCGCTGGCAGATATTCGCAACCTTGAGAGACGCCAGGCCAGAGAGGTAGTTCTTGACGAAACTGAGGTAGAAGCGTTCAAGATGCTACGGCAGAGGATGCTGTCTGGAAGGCCTCGGACCATTGCTGTGTCAGCGCCACAGAGTCCGGTTTTGGTTTTCACTGACGGTGCTTTTGAGCCGTCTGGAGACGGAATGGTTGCTACAGTGGGAGGGGTGATTTTCACCCCAAATGGTAATGAATTCTTGGTACGTGCTTTTGGATGCAGACTTGGCCAGACTACCCTGGACAGGTGGTTGACAAATGGCCGGAAGCACTTAATTGGGCAGGTCGAGCTCTACGCTGTCGTTTTAGCTCGAGGCCACTGGAGTGCATGGATTGACAACGAGAGGACTGTCTTCTTTATCGACCATGCTGGAGTGGTTGGCGCATGTATATCTGGAAACTCGCGAGAAAAGACCTGGCGAGAACTTTTGGTACTATTGGAAGATTATGACTCCAAAAGCCCATGTGTGAGTTGGTTCACGCGTGTGCCCTCGCAAAGCAACATTAGTGACGGTCCGTCCCGAGGGTCTTGGGATCAGTTGAGCGCAAGCTTTGGTTTCACTCGAGATGCTATGAAATGCCCATTTACGCACGAGCGCTTGGAGGATATATGATGCCTCTAAGCAATGAGTTGAGATTGGGGGAATGCCTATGCTGAGAGGCATCATG
>CAUJNA010001930.1:0-50454 GCA_963377175.1 Effrenium voratum | reverse complement strand
CTGCTGGATGTGCTCGGCACTGCGCCTCAGCCTGTTTAAAAGCGCCCGGATGGCTACTCGGCCGGGTCAAACCCGGTCAAAAACACCGGTGCCAGCATGAGGAGTGTGTCCTTCATTGCCGTGGCTGTGCGCGCCCCTGGCATGCTGTGCACCTTGGCGTGGGCTGTGTCCCACCACTGGTACTGCGACTTCATGTTGTGCTTGAACTGCAGGCTCGGGGCGATTTTCCTGAGATGCGGAACGCATCAATGAGGCACATGTGGCGAACTCACCATGAACAGTACTTTCAGGCCAGCCGCTCGCACCAGACATTCACGATGACGTCCCAGACCTCCAGTGCGGCTGGGGTCTTGGGCCTCATCCTTCTCGCGAAGACCCGCTGGGCCTGCAACTTGATCTCCTCTGGGGAGGCTGCCCGGGCCTTGGCCTTGGCAGCCTTCTTGGGCGCCTTTGCAGGCTTGAGGTCGGCGGCCGTGGGGTCACCAGCGTTGGGGGCCTTGACGGCCTTGGCATCCGGAGCGACCTTCTTGGCCGCCTTTGCAGCTGGGTCCTGCCACGCATGTATGGCTGCAAACAGCCGTACATTAATGGCTGTGATGCGCTAGCTAGCACGCCACGTGCAGTCCTGTGCAGCAGGGTCCACATGCAGGCGGTCCCGGTCGAGCAGCGCCGCTGTGGGCTCCAGCTCGTCCTCCACCTCGATTGGGCCCTAGGTGGCACAGGGCACAACTCAAGATGAAATTGTAAAGTGCAGTTTCGCTGAAACTGACACTTTTCAATTTCAATTCTTGGAAAATGACGATGCAGTTTGTCAAAACTGCATCGTCAATTTCTCAGCTGTCCCACTCTAAGCAGAGGCTCGTGGCCGAAGATTTCCAGGCACGCCTCCTCATATTTGCGCTTGAGCTCCTGCGAAAACCCAACTAAACAAGAAATGAGCCTGTCCGCGCAACCCCCTGCAGCACAGGCCTTCAAAACGTCGCCAGCTGGCTCCGAGGAGCTGGGCACTGACGATGCGGCCGTGTCCGCAGCGGACGAAGCAGGCTCCGGAGATTGGTGCAGCCTGGGGTCACGACATCGGCGGGGGGAAGCGGCAGTTGGATTGGGAGTAGCACACTTGTGACGTTGTCAAGCCGAGACACAGCTCATCCAGCTCGCCGCGCAAACTGGAGGAGTCCTCGATCGGCTCCTTTTTCCAAATCCTTATTCCAGCAACTTGCCAAACTCAGAAGACACATGACCGTAAGTTCAAAACTGGAATGAAAGGTAAGGCCAAGGCAAGTTCTTGAGCACCTCGATCTTGACGCTGTTGGCCCCCCTGGCAAGCGTTATCGGAGGCACACATGCTGCCTAGCATCGGCCCAAAAATAACACATGCCAGAAGTACGTTGTCCTCGACGCGAGGGTTCTCAGCCGGGCGACAGCGCGCTTGAGGAGCGAAGCCAGGAGGGCCTGCTCAGAGCTGTTCATGGTCGAAGCCGCGATGCAGACCTGGGCAAAAAACGGGGCGCGTGTGTGTGTGTTGTGGGTCAGTGAATGTGCTTCGGCTGAGTGGCTGCGGCCTCAAATGTCCTGGGCGCCGGCGTGCGTGGGACCTTCAAATCGCCTCAGCGCGTGCCAGACCGAATGCGAATGCGAAGTGTGAGCGCGTTACCTGCAAACAAGCAGCGCAAGCATGTGAGCGTCGCGTGCACCGGAGCGTACATCTGATGCTCCACAAAGCTGAGCGGGAGGCTGATGGAGATGTCCGCAAACTTCGTCGCGCCTTCCGCCACAGAGTCCGCACCTGGGCAAGCAGGCTGGCAGCTGGGAAGGAACACGTGAGCCCTTAAAGCCGTGGCGCTGCTGGCGTGGCAAAGGAGGGGTGCCAATGCTTTGCCCAAGGCGTTCACCACGGTGGCCTGGTGAAAAGAATTGCAATTTCTGCGACGCGTGGCAACCACAAGCAGGCCTCCAGCTGGTGACCATCCTCTTCCAGATTGCATGCCATGGCAGCCAAACCAGATCTAGATTGATGCAAGGTGCTGGTGATGCGCTCTGCTATTGGCTTTTGAACACACAATTGCGGGGGTGTGGGCGGCGAGGCGAGTGGCAATACGCCATGCGTGCTGCGTATGATGCATGCGTGAACCAACTGTGCGCAGGGCGTGTGTTTGAAGTGTAGGGTATCCAGGTTGTGAGCTGCGCTGCTTGCTGGCTTGTTCCCCCCCCCCCCTTCCGCCAAAGCTAGGCGTGTGGGCCCGGCCGCACTGGCGCCTTGGGCTTGGCGACCCGCGAAGCCTGCTGTGCGAAGGAGACCTGCTGCGGCACCCGCCCTGGGCGAAGCTCGCCCTCCTGCAAGGACCGGTCCGGGGCTGGTGAGGTTGGCGCGGTCAGCTCCTCTATGATGAGCTCGAGATTGGCGATGCGGTGGTGCAGCCAGATTTCGCGAAGCTCTTGTTCCCTTTGAAACTTGAGCTGGTCTTCCAGGATGTGGGTGCCTCGCTTGAGCACCCTGCGGGCAGAGACAACCAGGCAATCTACTTCAACGAGGTCGCGCTTCCGGGATTTTGAGCGGCGGCGGGGGGCTGGCTGCGCAGGAGCTTGCTGTTCTGCGTGCGCTTGTTGGGACTGGTCCGCCTGTGCGAGTTCAGGGTCCCTGCAGGGCTCGGGGCGCGAGCTTTGGCTTTGTTCCGGGGTGCGCGGCGCCTCTGGCGGCATGTGCCTCAAAAAGCTAGAGCCAAATAAGTAAATGCATTGTGGCACACGCGTGCAATCATCCCAACGCAGGCTCAAGCTGGCTGAATGGGCGCACTGGTCCGCTTTGCCAGCAGCTTCAGGCGGGCCGTGATGCCCATCGGCATTCCCGCAGCTTGAGCCGTCGAACATGCGACGGCGCCTGTCAAATATATGGCAGAACCGAAAGGTAAAAACGTTGTGTTTCCATCTGTCAGCTCAACAGCCGAGAGATGGAAAGCAACAGTTTTTACCTTTCAGCGAGAGTGACATGCATGTCTGCAAAACTGAAAGGTAAAGCCGTACGCGCCTCCATCTTTCAGTGTGATGAAAGATGGACACCGGCAGCTTTACCTTTTAGTAGGCCATGCGCAGGTCTGCCCTTTCAATCGAGGCTGAAAGGTAAAATGGCCGCGTTTCCAGCGTTCAATGGGTCAGTTGAACGCTGAAAAAGGTTTTACCTTTCAGCTTGCACGTAGGGTGTTCAACGTACACCACACACATTCACATTGGCGAAACTGAAAGGTAAAATTACATTTTCCATCTTTCAGTGGATCAGTTGAAAGATGGAAAACAGCAATTTTACCTTTCACTTAGGTACACACAAACAACTCTGTAAGTGTCGGCTGGAAGGTAAAGGCAGCGTTTCCAGCGTTCAATGAGTCAGTTGAGAGCTGGAAACCACGATTTTTACCTTTCAGCTTGCGAATAGGGTGTTCAATCTACACCACGACCTGCGCTCACGTTGGCGGAGCTGAAAGGTAAAATTATATTTGCCATCTTTCAGTGGATCAGCTGAAAGATGGAAAACGGCAATTTTACCTTTCAGTTCAAAGCCATATGCGTGAAAGCACAGCGTTGTCAGCCTCGACGGGTCAGTTGAAACTGAAAACCACCGCTTCTACCTCTCAGTGTTGGCCCACACATGCGTACTGGCAGGACTGAAAGGTGAAATTTGATTTCCATCTTTCAGTGGATGAGTTGAAAGATGGAAAGCTGCAATTTTACCTTTCAGTTAGCCAAGGGTACACATGCAACTGACTAAGCGGGACTGAAAGTACGTGCTGCCAGCTGTCAGTGAATCGGTTGAACCAACAATTTGCACTCACACATTATCTGCGGGCCTGTGTGTGCCTGGCGGAGGTGAAAAACGGGCGCCCATCTTCCTGTGACCAAGCTGGAAGAACAGATGGGAATCAGCAGTTTTAAGCCATTTAAAACCTTGGGATAGATCATGGCGTGCAGTCTGCACTTCTGCGCCTACGGTAAAACAATTGTTTGCAGCTATATGCTCAGGCAAGCAACACATCCTTGCGGCCGCGCCTAGTTTTAATCAATGCGTCCCCCGTCCGTCAGACGCAAACGTGATCCACAGTGTGTCAATTGCGGCCGTGTGTGTGAACTTTTGTGTGTTTCCAAAAAACACGAATGATTCAATATTCTTCTGGTGAAAATTGAATGGTTCAAGTTTTTTGCAAAAAACTAGTATTAGACAAAGAATCCAACAAAAGTCAAGAAAAAAACTTCGCATATACATGTCCAGGATGAAGGCATTCGCCAATAAGGGCGGCCGGAGCCAGGCACCGACGATAGTCTTGTCGGGTCCTGGTATCGTTTGGCATGGAACAGCCATGCAGGAGGTTGCAACCACGTTTTTCGTGAAGTGCCGCGATGCCGGTTTCCCAGCCTACCCATCCAATGCGATGTGGTTCGGCTGCTCAAAGAAGAGCCTAAACGGCGGCGTTGTCGGTATCGAAAGAGGCGGACACCAGTTTATGGGTCTTGTCTCGGCGTTCACCGACCTGGTATGTGTGCTGAGGCGTGAGTACGCGATGAGTGATGAGATCCGGGAAGCCCTGGCCATCGCTCTGGATTTCATGGTAGAAAATGATTATCTGATGAATCCATCGGAGTCATACCTGAGCGCTGCGAAGCAGTGCGGAGTCAGAGCAGGCCTCACACCGGTGGACCGGTGGTCCTCATCTGAGGATGCGCCATGGGCGGAGGTAATCTCTGCTCCTAGGACGATGTCGAGTGGCCGATGCGCCACAAGTCATGCGTCATCGGCCAATGCGCCTGCCGCGACCAGTGCAAGGACTTCTGAGCAGCAGTCTGTGCCTCGCCCCTATGCGGGAAAAGGGCACAGACAATGGCTCAGCGCGTCCGGTCCTCGACGCCGCCCGCAACGGGCAGGCAGAGGCTGGGCCAAGCAATGGCCGATTTCGGCCAGTCGGCCGCAAGTCGCGGTCTCTCGCCGGCAGTTTGTGGCAATCAGAGAGGAACGATACCTGCAAAGCCAGCGCAGGCGTGCGGGTATAGCCCGACTACGACTGGTGGCCCGTCTAAGACTGGCGGCCACAGAATCGATTTGAAGCCTGCCACCGGGAAGCAAATGTTGAAGGTTAAGCCTGATCCTCCCGAGCTTCCCAAGGATGCATACACCGATGATTTTCCATCCCTGTCCAAGCGCGAAGCCGCTAACAGATGGAGCGGTGGGGCCACAAGGAGTTCCAGCTGTGTGCCACCGAAGGTGGGAGGATCGATGCCATGCCTATCTTCGGCCGCTGGCCCTCCGCCAAAGTGTGCCGCTCCTTGTGCCAAAGGACCCGAGGTCAAAGCACCTGGGGTCACGGGCGCACCCGTGCCTAAAGCGGCAGGTGCTGACGCACCGAATGATGGGGGTTCGGGGGAATGCGCTCCCGCGAATAGTGAGATCACGCACCCTCGGCCCGAGGTTCCGCCGCGGAAGGCAGTCAAAAGTCCCCCGGCTAGCCTGTCTGAGCCGGCGAAGCCTAGCCAGACAGAGCCGTCACTTAAGCGTGGGGGCAGCGTTCCAGATGTCGCTGGTGGGGATAATCCTCAGCCAGAGGACAGCACCCCGTCCCTGTCGACCGATGCGTCGATGGGGATGGCTTCTCATCCCGAAGCATCCAGGCCCGCTGGTCAGGATGCACAGCCCGCACCTGCGGATGCAGGTGGGGCCAAAGGGCTTCACCCAGCCAAGGCGCTGTGGATGGCGGCAATGATGGGAACGGCAATGGGGCGGAGGGAGATTCCCCTACCTCCCCTGCCGATGAGCTACCGGGCCGCGACGATCCTATGGATGGGAGCGGGACTGGTGGAGGTGGTGGACCCAATCCGCCTGATGGCGATGATGATCCGTCTGAACCCGGGGACCATGAATCTGGCCCGGAGTCGGAGTATTATGCGCCCGCTGAAAGTGCGGATGCTTGCATCGTTGTGCATTTCCTGTTCCGAAGGGCCGGTTACCCGCCCGCATTGGCGGCATGGAGGATAGGGGCCTGGCCAAGGCGCCTTCTTTACCCTAATCAGGCTAACTCTATCGAGGATGCCCTCGCTCTTACTCTGTGGCAAGGGCTATCAGAGGATGAGTTTTTCCAGCTGCTGGACAATGCTTCAGCAACTGATCGTCGTTACGGCGAATACGACTGGGATTTCCTGTCAAAGGCCATTCTGTCTGACACGATGAACGCCGATGACATTCATCACGCAGGAGCCAAGGCGCTTGCTGAGTGGGCTGAGGATAACCTTGGGCCATTGTCGTTTGGCCCTCGGTCGGACCTAGTCGCGCGGTTTCACCAGATGCAAACCGAGAGGGAGCATCCAAGCAGGGAAGCGGCAAATGAGTCATGTGTCGGCCCAGGGAAACAATATGTTCCCCGTCCTCCGCTGGAGGATCAGCCGAATTCGAACCAGATCTCCGCCGACGTATTCCGCGGTCGGGAGATCCGTTTGGGGCTCACTCTGCCTGACTCCCAAAGCGGAGATGATGAGCTCAGCGCGCAGGACGCAACGTGGAACGTTGAATACTGCGACTTTTACAAGGCCGCCGCGAATCTGTGGCGTGCGAGGTCATGCTTGCGCGAAGCCGCAGGATGCATGACTGAAACTGGGTATATTCACCCTCAGATGGCTGCGGCCATTGCGGCGACCGAAAAGGTCGAAAGATTTTGTAATGTTCTTCGGGCTGCCAACCGCTATGCCGGTTTGGGCACGTATCGATTCAATGAAATCGTGGGCAGGAATCTGCTCGTTGGATATGACGACTGGAGAACTCCTCCGAAGGAGGAGGACCATCCCGAGTTCCTTGCTCGGGAGCTTCCGTTCCTATTGCGCGGGCCTTTTGAGGTCAGAAAGTTTCGACCTCAGGTCCTGCGTAATTGATCCGGAACCGGCGCCCAAGGCGGAGCCGGCTCCCAAGGTGAAGCCGCCTCCTCCATCTCTGTCGGTCAGTAAGGGCCTTCCTAGGCGATCGGCTCCTGCTGTACATACTGGGTCGGCTCACACCGCCAAGCGTCCAAGAGAGACTGGCGGTGGCTCCATTGGGAGCGTGCAGATCCCAGGACAGTATTTCGGCAAAGCCCGCACAAAGGAATCCCCTGTCCAACCCCCTGAGCCGCCAATGGGCGGGACGGAGGGGAGCGCACAGCCGTCCGCGATGGAGGTGGATAGAGAGGGGAGTAAGGGCGATGAGAAGAACTGCTGTAGCGTCAAAGAGCGCAAAGCCGCATCCGGCGAAAGCGTCGCGTCCTGAGGCCCTAAGCGGCTTGTTGGATGTGACACTGATCAGCGATGTACGGGAGCGTGATCGGGATATTTCCGATGACGAGTATTCCCCTACGAATGTGTGCATGTTTCCAGACTCATGGGAGGGCGCAATGCCGTCCTCCGTAGCTGGAAAGCCCGGAGGCTTTGAGCAGTTCAGAAACGAGCTCATGAGGATCCAGAGAATCCTGGATTCTCCGGCGTTGGTCGACCTTGGTAAGGTCGATCTGGACGCTCTGGGCGAGCCGCCCAGGGAGTACGTCTCGGATGAGGATCACGAGAGTCACGTAGATGATGATGGGATGGGCCCATATGTGGACAAGTTCTCATCAATGGGCGACCGCGACCTAGTGCCCTCAAAGCAGGAGCCGCCTTACTATGAGGCAAAGGCGTGGCGTACCACTGAAGAGGAAATTGAGAGGATGAAGAGCCTTTTTCCATACTTTCGTGCCGAAAATTATCGGCTTATGTCGGCGGGGACTGGTCCCATAGGTACCAAAGCGCACGTACAGGGCGTCCTCCCTGCTGGTGCGTCGCTAGAGGAGGCACTGATGGCAAAGCCCGATGTGTGCCCGATTGCGAGCACCTACAACCTCACATACGAGGGTGAAGAGGTTGTGTTTGATGCACAGAGCGGGACAGCAGGCAGAATCGCCTGTCCTGCCGGTAACGACATCTTCCATTTTTTCCCCGAAATTAAGGATATGTCGGCGATGATTGGACGAAGCGCCAGAGAGTCGCAAATGCTGCTAGAAATTTTGTCGGGCAACACTGACCCAACGCGGTTGAACGTGAAGCCCGGTGAGCCGGCTCCCTTCTTGTGTGGGACGGTTACAGACATTCTGGGAGGTTGGATGTCAATGACTCTAATCTCAACGCTCTTTGAGGCCCTTACCAAAGTTCCACTTGCCCAGGGTGTCGTGAGGGGGGGGGGGGGGGACTGTTGTGCGCCCGAATGAGGTGCTTTTTGCGCGTTCCACCCTAATCGGGAGGGACGTGCCGTTCAAAGTTTTCAAGCGTTGGGCACTGCGTGACCGAACGCCTATGGGGCCTTTGCTTAGGCCGATGGGAGCAGCGGAGGTCCCTTATACGGGATACGTGCTGCTGACGATGGCCGAGTATCGGTCCGCCCTCAAAACGAGGTGCATCCGGAGGCCCGGCAAATTCGCCATCACGGTTTTCCCCATGCGACCTGAGCAGGTCTGCAGGGGGGAAATCATGATTGGATTGGAGGGCGCAAAGGTGCCTCTCCTCAAGTTGCCAAGCCCCAATAATGAGGGCGAATTTTATGTTGACGATCGCGTCAAATACATGGACAAGCGCCATGTCGTTGTGGCCGTTGACCTAAAGTGGATGGCCATCGAGGAAGCCGCCGGCATCTATAAAACCCGACGCGGTTTGATTGCTGTGCGAGAGGAGACACATGCGCCCTTCTGGCGCGCATGTTATCTGCACCAGGAAGGGGATGTAATATACATCCGTCCCTGGGCGGTCCGAGAATTGAATGTCCAGGGACCGCGGAGAGGGGTGTCATTTTCATGGGACAAAGCTCCCATGCATGACTATTGGTGCCCTCGGTGCGCGCATTTGAATATGTATGGCACCATTCTATGCAATGGTTGCCATTTGCCGATTTTCTATCGAGAATGGGTGCCAGGCACCATCCGCTCCCAAGTTAGGAGAGGGCAGCCAGTTTGGCTGGACGGACTCAAGGCAGTCCGTGCCAACAGCTGGTATGAAGGGGAGACTGACGTGTGGGCTCCTCTCATGGCGTCGGTAAACCCGATCCGCGAGGTGGTCAGCTGTATGATCTCCGGTTTGCGCTGTGCGCCTCATGTTGTGCACAATCCCAATGCGGATACCGTGCAGGTTGCGTTTCAGGAGGTTGTGAAAGTCACCTCAAGGGACACTCACGCTTGTGTGCGTGCGAGTGACGAGGCTCTCGAGCGGTGGGTAGCAAAACAGCTGCTCATCGAGGAGAGCAATACTGGCGTCCCGGATATTCCGGACTATATGGCCTTGTTCCTTGACATATTTTGGTCGAGCACCGCAACAGGCGGGCGTCAAATGGAGGTCGGTTCTATGTCGAGGAAAGGGCAGTCGAAATTTCATGCATTTGGTGGGGGTGAGGGGTGGTTTGGGTCGTTGTGTTGTGATTTTTTTTTTTTTTTTTTTTTTTTTTTTTTTTTTTTTTTTTTTTTAATTTTGTTTTTTTTTTTTTTTTTGTATTTTGTTTTTTTTTTTTTTTTTTTTTTTTTTTTTTTTTTTTTTTTTTTTTTTTTTGTTTATATTTTTTTTTTTTGTTTTATTATTTTTTTTTTTTATTTTTGTTTTTTTTTTTTATTTTTTTTTTTTGGTTTTATTTTTTTTTGTTTTTTTTTTTTTTTTTTTTTTTTTTTTTTCTTATTTTTTTCTTTTTTTTTTAATTTTTTTTTTTTTTTTTTTTGCTTTTTTTTTTATACCCGTCTGTGCATATTTTTGATGCCTACCGCATCGGGATTGAGGACGGATATCATACATTTATGTCGAAAATAACAAGGTTGACATGGTCCCCGCTGCACAGCGCGATGGCCAAAGCGCCATTGTTTTTGCTGACCCGCCGTCTGGGAAGCACCATAGGCGGGCAGCCACTCCTAGGGGAGATCATCGGTCAGCTACCCCGCGACCTGACCACAGGGAAAAGGGAGATCAACGAAAGGGCAATGCCCCTGCGCACTCCTGGCCCAAGGGTGGAGGTCACAAGGGTGACCAGTTCTCCGGCAAGGGTCACAAAGGTGACCAATTTACAGGAAAGGGTCACAAGGGTGACCAGTACAAAGGCAAGGGTGGCCAATACGGCTACCAACAAGGGCAGTTCGGTCGTGGCGGATCCGCCAGATCGAGAACTCCCACTGGCGGGTATCAGCCTGATGCTCGCGAGTCGGGCTACAGGGGCGCACAGGCTGCTCCTTTCCCGTTCCCAAGTCCGATATATCCCAATTTCCCGCTGGGAGGATACATGCAACAGCCCATGGCTGGCATGATGCCGCAAATGTGGCCCGGCGCAATGCCGCGGGGTTGGCAGCCGCATATGCAGGGTGATCCCCGCGAGTTCGAGAATCCGAACTCGCCGGATACCCCTACCTGGGGTGACGATGACGAGTTGGCCGAGACAGTGCCTCCTCCCCCTGGGGACTGGAATGTCAACAAGGGGAAGGGACGGCGCGGCGGCGGACGACATCGGTAATACCTGAAGTCTGTCTGTGTGTTTTGCATGGCTGCGCCAACGCGCGCATGCTTTCATTTCGGAATTCACAGGATGGACTATGCTCCTTGTCGTATTTCGTTGTCTGGGCTTTTCGCCATTTCAGAATTCATCTGCATGCGTGGCTGTGCGCTATTCGCGCAAGCTGCGATTACCCGTCAGGTGTGCGTCGCCACAGCAAGGCAGTCACCCTCGGCGGCGTATATGGCCGCTGGTGATCTGCATTCTCCTGCACCGCTGCTGCTGCTGGTGATGGAGCTCATCAAGGTGCCGAGGTGAGGATCACGGATGCCCCGCACCGCTGCCGGTGAGGTCCTACTCGGACCTGGACCGCCGAATGCCGCTGGCGGTATCCCTGGAGGTTGTCTTCGAGTGATCGCGCGCCTAGACGGTGCCGTTCAAGGCCGAGATATTTCGGTCTATGCACCACGTTTCAACCAGCAAGCCAATGCGCTGTTGACAATATAATTCAAGCCCTAAATCCACGTGAATCTAATGATTCAATGTGGTTGCATCGCAGATATTTCATGCCTGCCATTTTGGAGTTGAGTCTTTGTTTCTTTCCTTCTTTTGTTTCTCTTGGTTGATTTGGCTACCGGCGTGATCCGCCCCATACCCGTAATTCGGGGTGGTGGCGGGATCCGGGCTCCAAAGCGAGCCCGGGTATGGGGTCGCGAACCCTGGTAGTCTAATCGTCTTTGTTCCTTATTTGGTGCTATTCAACTTCAAATGGCCAATGCGCCTTTCCAAATTCACTCCTTCTCTTTGTACAGTCGAGGGGGGTGTTTTTGGGGGCATGTACTTTTATCATAGCATGTTTGCTCATTGCCATGGCCAACGCGCCATCTGGCTCAAGCTTTTCCTTACGGCATCCTAATCTTGCCATAGCGTCAACTACCCGCGCACGGCGCCGCGGCGGTCTCGTGGAAAAGGACACCACGGGCTCGCCAGCCGGCGGTGTGGGGCCGGCTGGCTGTGGGTCAGGACTTGGGGTGGTAGGGTCGCGCTCTGGTTTGCTTTGCTTGCTTCGCTGCATTGTTTGCCTGCTTGGTTTGCTGCTTTGTGCTTGCTTTCGGTTGTCTCTGCCCTTGCTGGGTTCATTCATCTTTTGGTTAAAGGCACCCTGTTTTGGTTCGTTTGTTGTGCCAGCCGAGGGCACCGCTTTGCCCTTGGGACTGGGGGACTTAAACAATCTCTTCTTGTTGGTGGGATTGGGCCTGTTTATTCTCTCCCGGAACTCTGTTTCAAACCCTTTCGCGCAATTCATTCCAATTATGTAGCCTCCTATATATTAGACAAGCTGAGGATTGCTCCGGGCAAGAAAGTATCTTACGTGGGCCCATTCATTGCATTTATGCTGGCATGAAGGCTGGGCGATTAGGCAGAAGATTGCTTGGTTTCGCAAGCTTGCGTCATGTGGGTGGCGTGGCTGGTTCGTCGATGCTGCTTGCTTGGCGCTTGTGACGCGTTATGTTTGTCTGCTGCTGATGACTCGGACGGGCGAAAACCACGCGTGCCATCTTGGCCTGTACCGTTTTGGTTTTTGCGTGCAGCTGCGTTTGGGGGGTATAGCGGCAGCATCGCCCGCAACGTTCCCCAATCCCGAACCAAGCCCCCCTCCCAGGCCCCGAGCCCCTTCAAGCCCCACCCCGACCCCCAATACGCAACTCCCACCCCCAACTCCCCCCAAGCAACCCCCAAGCCGAAGAAACGCTAAGGTGAGCATTTGCTTCTCCAAGGGCCTTGGTGCGCCGGTGGGCTCGGTGCTTTGCGGCCCAACAGACTTCATCGCGAAAGCCCGGCGCCTGCGCAAGGCCGTGGGCGGAGGCCTCCGGCAGGCGGGGGGGGGGTAATGTTCGGGACACGGGATCCGGTCCCTTAAGGAAATGGTCCACACCAGGACCCCTCACACGTCGAACCGTTCCATTGGTGGGAGGGTAGCGTTTGGCCCACGGAACGGCCAGATGTTGGCCACTGAACTTTGCAAGTCTATATGAGTTGTCGATTTAAAGCGACGGAGCTGTGGCAAAGTCTCAAGGGTCTTCTCCACGGCTGTCTCGCTTTGTCTCTCTTCTGCTCCATGTTGCCTGATGTTGGAAAAGATGCAACACATCCTATCAGAAAGCTGAAAACGGCAAATGTTCGTTGGTTGTGCTTTGCGCTTGCTTCCAGAGCCGAAGCGAATGAGTTCTTCCCTACTGGCCTCCTGGGCTACGTGCTGCATATGCGAGAGCTGCGGACAGAAAACCTTGGAACATAATCCATACTGGAGCCAAGCGCTTTTGAGTCCCTACAGCGGTCCCTGTTTTGGAAAACCAACGGCAAGTCACCCACTTTAGTTAACCCCTCTGAGACAAACCTGTTTTCAACCAGCGAGCCGGAAGAAAAAAGGTACCTCCCCAGGTGGGCGTGCTAGCAGCAGCCCAGCTGTATGCTTTGGACCACAACCTGGAGAGACTCCACGAGGACCACGCTGCTGGGCTGAAGCTTGCACTCGGTCATGTCTCAAAATAGGACCTCCCCCCCCAAAACAGGCACTCCAGAGGCGACTATCCGAAAGGATGCCTTCATAAGCACAGCCAAATAAATTGAGGGCTGTCCTTCGGGACTTCCCCAGTATAATGGCTCCAGAATGTCCCCGCCCCAAATCCAAGATTGTCTAAGAGCCCCGACAGTGACTATCACTGTCGGGGCAGCAAACTTTAGGCCCAAAGTCCAGGATTTCTCCGATTCCTCCAATTTCGTATGCCAAACATATCCCAAAAGGGGGCAACAACGACCACCCTGGATGCCGATGAACAAGAGGTTGTGCTACAGGAGTTGTCTTTACTTCTCTTTTTTTGTCGGTAGCTGAGGAAAACGCGTCGCGGTTGGCTGCTGGGTTAAAAGCCTTGGGCTTGCACGTGCTTCCAGCTCCCACGAACCATTGCCAGATTTTACTTGCGTTTTGACTTTTGCTTTTGTGGGTTTGTTCAATTTTCTTTCAACCAAAAGCAAGTTTAGTTTTTTGCAGGGGGTCTAAGTCTGGTCAAGGAACATAGTCTTCTTCGACGTGGACGAGGCGCCACAAGTCGTGGCAAGTCTCGGGCAACGGGGCGTGCGGATTTTGTGCACCGACGGCCGGCGGCGCTGCCGGGCTGTGACTCACCTCCACATCCGCTCAAAGGACATCGACTACTTCCTGACTCAGATCAGCGAGATCCTCTCGAAGTGAGGGCACTGGGTGTGTCTTTCTGTAGTGACCCTCCCCCGCCCCCTCCAAAAAAGGGGCTCCCCTGTAAAGCCGACCAATAGAGGGTGCCCGCGGTTGCCCAAAAAAGACAAACCCGAAGTAGAGCTCTTTCAAACTTTGCCGGACGCCGACTCGGCGACCTTGTTTCGCTCCTAAGGGAGCTGCAAGCCCAGAGCGCTGCGATCAGCGCTTGGCTGGCGCACGTCGGCATGGAGAAAATCTGCACGCAACTGGAATCAACTGCTCAAAGGGTGTGTGTGTGTGTGTGTGTGTGTGTGTGTGTGTGTGTGTGTGTGTGTGTGTGTGTGTGTGTGTGTGCGCTTGCTTTGATGGTATACACGTTTTTAAGTTAATTTTAGGGAGGAATCCAACCATGTCAGGGGTTCCGGAACCCATTTTGTGACACATCCAAATAGAAATGGCAACATGCAATTTGGTGCCGCAGCCCTGTCGAAATGAGCCTTGGGCATCCCATCCCCGTGACCGATCTCCATGGCCGACCCCCCACTTCGCTCACCTCGGCTGGCGCGGCGCGCCCCAAAACGGCCGAACCGGCCGGGCGCGGTCGCTCGGCCGCGGTAACGCCCGCGGCCTTTGCCGCGGCGGCGGCGGCTTGCGCTTCCCCCGCCCGGCGGCTTCGGCGCTCGAAGCGGGCCTCGCGGCTGCTTCGGCACGCCGATGGCCGGGAGGCTGGGCTGCCGCGTCTTTTGGATGGCCATGATGGCCCGTATGAGCCGCGCTGATGGGAGTTCCCTCCAGTGTGATGTTTAAATGGGGGGGGGGGGGAAAGTCCTTTTAGTACCTCCACACCAATTTCTAGCAACTCATGTGACCCCACAATCCCAGAATGGGTACCTTGATGGGCTCTTCCAAGAGATTTGTCTGTGGGTTTGCCTTTCGGCTTCCCTACAAGCAAAAACATCGGGGACGGATGGATGCCTTACAAATTGCAGGTAAACCCACCATCAAGCGCGAAGCCATTTGCGGTCTTGTTCCCTCCATAGCTAGCCTCAGAACCCGCACCCAGCGCGCGATGCCAGGTGCTGGCGGCGCTTCATCCCGCGCTGGCAGAAGCCGCGGAAGCGGTTTGGCGGGGGGAGGTGCTGCTGGCTGGGCCCAAGGAGGAGATCGGAGGGGTCAAAGGCCAGGGATGGACTCACAGGGGAAACCCCTCAAAACAAAGGGGGTATGTTTTGGGACCGATGTTTTTGTTTATTTATTTACTAAGCTTACTTGCTCCCTTACTTAGTTACTTAGTTAGTTAGTTAGTTAGTTAGTTAGTTGCTTACTTGCTTGCTTGCTTGCTTGCTTGCTTGCTTGCTTGCTTCCTTCCTTACTTACTTACTTCTGTTTTCAGCATATTGGCAAACTAGAATTCGGGGCGGGGGGGTCCTTGTTCCTTCTGCTTATTGAGGGAGCATAGTGTCAACGAAAGGCACACGCATGGGAAAGAGCAGATTTGGGCAAGGGGGTCAACGATTGTCATTCAACTCCAATCAAATCCGGAGCAATTGAAGCTTTTGCCAGTCTCGCTCAGACAAGTTTGGCATGGGAATGGAAGGTGTCCTTCTCCAATCGGGCACCCAGTGAGTCATTGGAAAGGTTTCCAGTGGATGAAGGAATCTGATTTCCCATTCCTTCTTGTCTCACGCAATTGAGGCATGCATCAAGGGAGTGGCAGAGAATTGGTCGTTTTCCAGCCGTTTTTTTCCCGTGGAATCGATCCAGTATTCCGAAGGCGTGGCGGCTGGGGAGACCGGGGAGCCCCAACTCTTGCGGGAGCTGCAGCCCGACAGCTATGATTTGGTGCTGGAAGTGCAGTCTGATGAGGAGCGGCTCGCGAACCATGATGTGACTCGTTGTGTGGGGTGGATTCAAAGTGCAATTCAAGGGTAATGTCCTGATCATGATGTTTTTGGTCGGGGTTAGACTTCAGCAACCCTGTTGAGGTGCTGGCTGCAGGCTGGGAGGCATGGTGCAATCGCTTCTACCCGCTTGGGGGTCACTCGTTCAGCCTGGCAAACAGCTTCATCATCAACTTGGCCTCCATCGCCAAAGTGCTGCGAACTGGGGGTAAGTTCATCTTCCTCACCACGGCTGAGTCCAAAGACGAGATTCTGCCATTCGCATTTCTTCAGCTGCCTCATTTGAAGTGGCAGATCGAGCAGCTCCCGGCACACGCAAGCGGGGTCTCGGCAGTTTGCTGCACCCTGCAGGCAGATGCCGCCCAAGCTCTGAGAAGCACCCCCCAAGTAGTTGCGGAGCAATGCACAGCCGAGACGTCCCGAAGAAGATACTTCGAAGCGTTGAGGCCTTACTTGAAAGGAGACTTGGGCTTCAAGCTACTGTTTTGGGTTGCAAGTTGGTCGCCGAAGGTGCAGCTTTCTGAACTTCTGTAAGTGTCTCCTCCTGGGACCCCCAGGAGAGTCGGCGGCTTTGCGCATCCTGGACTATGGATGTGGCGATGGCTCGCTGATGTCTTGGGCGTACGATGAAGAGATCCTGGCCGAGGACGGGCCGCCTCCCGCGGTGACGCTGCTGGAGGCCAACCCGGAGCTGGCGGCGAGGGCGAAGGCCAAGCTTCGCCTGGCAGAGGTGATCCATCACGAAGGCAGCGCGTTTCCGTCGCCAGTCAGTTGCTTGCGGGTGCGCTAAGGCGAAGGAGAAATGGAAGGACCCCGAAAAATGTATCCCCCATGGTTTCCTTTAAGGGAAGCCGCAGGTTCATTCCCTCCCTGAGCACCACCAAGGTGGGGAGTCCAGGAATTGCTGGGATCGCAGAGATCAAGCCGTTTTGTAAGGCTGGGGGAAGCCCTTTTTTTTTGCGGCGTTCCGTTTGGGTTGCGGCGAAAGGAAAGATGAATTCACATTCTTCTGGGGGTTATTTTGTTTTTGATAAGAAGAGTTCTTTGGGCGGAGCTCCCAAAAGGTTGTTCCAAGGTAAACCACAGGGAACACTTCTTTCAAAAGAGACAAACCTGGGTTGTTCAAACTCAATCCTTGAGCCTAACCAGCAAAAACATGGGGGGGGGGAATTCGCACGGGAGGGAGCCAAAGTCCAAGGGCGGGTCAAGCAGCCACCTGTTAAACCCTTGTGGGAAGGCTGGGGGAGAGCCTGATCATTTGCTGCATTGAGCAACTTTGAGGAACCGAAGTCCAACAGTCTTGTCATTGTCCCCATGTTCGAAGCACTATGCAGTTGGGACCCTGACTCCAAGGTGATTGACCCTCAGGGGGCATATGCCTTTTCGAATCCTAAGAACGTCTGGCGTTTTGAGAACCCTGGCACTCTGCAATCCCACAGTGCAACACCACAAGGGGAACCGCGACCATCAAGCACAAGGATTGGCAACCCATGGGCAACCCATGGGCAAGCCCATACAAAACCCATGGCAAGCCCATGGCAAACCAATGGGAAACCGGCCAAGCCGCTTAGGCCCCCCCCCCGCCTCGCCAAACCCCTGAGTCGCATCCGGTCGGAGCCGCTGAGGTGAGGACTGGCCCTTCGAGGACGGCGCCTTCGACGTGGCGGTGGTGGCCTTTGTGCTGCACCACGTGCCGTTGGAGGCTCGGAGGTCGCTGCTGCGGGAGGCCCGGCGCGTGGCGCGGAAAGTGCTGGTCTTGGAGGACCTGCCAGGCCTGACGGCTGCAGGGGGGGGGGGAGGAGGGGGAGGGGGGGGAGGGGGGGAGGGGGTTGGAGTATTGAGGGTTTGGCAGGGCTTCTATAATTTGGGGAGCATATTTTTTTCTTTGGGGTTTGGAGGAGGGAGTTTGGTCGGCAGGGCAGGGAGGCCAGAAAATGGGTGATGTCATGTTGGTGTCCCTTGAACACGTCTGTTTGTATAATGTGGTTGTGTTTCAATTTCACTTCATCGCGAGTTTGTCTAGAAAATTGTGTTTTTTCCATAATCGGTAGCTTGAAACAATTCAAGCGAGGACAGTTGACTTGTTGGTTCCCAGCCATCCCCTTCGGTTCTCATTCCGAACTTACTCCTTTTGGGTTCAGTTGGTTTTTTTTCTCCAAATTTCGCCCACTAAACGCCTAGATGCGAGTCACTTTCAGCCGGGGATCCGAAGACGCCCTGCGAGGTGCAGAGGCAGCCAGCGCCCGGCTGGCCTGGCAGGTGACCCAAGAGCATTTCCGGCCGCGCCCCGGCGCTCCAAAGGTTTGGCCCTCCGCCCCAAGAAGGGACTCCAGAGGTTGTTCCAACCAGGCGCCGTGGTTGGCCAAACGGGTGTGGCTTGGTTTTTGGGGGAACCAACTTTTTGCGTGGTTGTAAAGGACACGACAAGGGAGACGAAAATCCATTTGGGGGTGAAAGAGACACACGCAAGTGCCATTTGCTTAATGTGGAAGCATCTTGGGGTTCAGCAAGGTGCGGTGCAAAAAAGTGTGCTTTGCGGTGAGGCAGGTGTGTTGAATCACTTTTGCCTTCCATCAACCGCTGGAGCAAGCTGGAGAACGTGATCTCAGAGATCTGCATTTTGAGGGCAGATGTTCGATATTCGGCCCCAAGAGCCAACCACTTGCAAGAATTCGGCACCTTTCAAGGGAACCAAAGAGAACCCCAACAGGGGCTCCGAATGGCCGTGGGTCATGCATGTCACGTTTCGGGTCTGTGTGCGGTTGTGTGCGGTTGTGTGTGTGTGTGTGTGTGTGTGTGTGTGTGTGTGTGTGTGTGTGTGTGTGTGTCCGTGTGTGCGTCTTGTTTTATATACGGTCTATGAATATTAGAGTTTCTCCAGATATAATGATTTGCCTTATTCATTGTCATAAAACATCACAAACGAGACGACAATATAATAGATGACTGTTGGCTTATATATGTTTGAGGGTACTTGTCATTGGGTTGGTTTACAGTGAAACTGAAAGGATCATTGGTTGTACTTTGTGGATTTCAAGCCTTTTTGTAGAGGATAACTGGGAACCCGAACACCTCCAAACACCAGTCCAAATCACCCATTGGAAGCTGACTTAAAGGATGCCAGGGGTCTTGGGATCCCTGATTAAGAGGCTTTCCTGGATTTCCTTGAACACACGTTTTTATCCATATGGGCGCATCTTTCAAATCGGGATCCCCAAAATGGGCTTCGGTTTTCCTGTTGGTTTCCCTTTAGAACCAACCCAAAGAAAAAAGAAGAACAACACCCAGAGTGGTTTTTCCCTGACCAAAACCTTCCCATGTGTTCCGAGGTTCGGCCAGGACCCCGAGGACTTCCTGCCGCACGTCTGGCCTTGGGATCGGTGGCTGCAGCTCTTCGATGAGGCGGGCCTGAGCTCTCGAAGCTCGCGGCGCATTGCCGGCAGCCTGCGGTATCCGGTGCCACATATCTTGTTCGAATTGGAAAATAATATTTTAGCCCGTGTCTAAATCAAAATAACTTGGCTGTTAATAAACAAACAAGCTCAGGCGATATCCCCAACAACACCCCGCCCTCCCACAACCCTCGCAGAACCTCATGGCAACCCTCATGGAACCCTCCCTCGTGGAGCCCTATTTTAGCCTATCTGGGCTGAAACCATAGGTGTCAGAGGTCCGGAATAACTAGCTTTACGCAACTGACTCGTTTTGCTTGTCTTTGTCTGTTTGCTGTTTGTTTTTGTTTGATTCTGTTTGATCTTGTTTATCCCTATTTGATTACGAATTTATTTATAAGGTTCGGAATAGGGTTCGGAACCCATATGGGATTTAGACCTCCGTTCTAGACCTTGCTTAGAAACATGTTCCAGATCTTCCGTTCCAAACCTTGTTTATGTATATGTCTAGTTTAGAGTATTATTTCAGACGGTCAGGTGATTTGGTAGGTTATTAACCCCCTCCCCCCGAATACTACGCGTCAAAACTGGTGTTCGAGAGAAGCCTGAGGTGCTAAGGATGCTTGTTGAGCTTTGGTGGCCAGGGCTGCGTGATTTGTAATTATTGGGACGTGGATGGAATTGGGCAGCGGTTTTGTTGACCTCTATTACTGTTATGGGTTAACCCGCCGCTGTTATTTTGATACTGCATGGTAACGGTTGTTGGAAGTTCTTAGTCGGTTTATGGTGTGAATACGACCCGTTGAAGCTAGCGCTCTCCGACGTGCTCCGTACCGTTTTTAGACCCGTTATCGTGTTTTGGAGGACGCAGCGGAGCAATTGCCACCAAGCCCACATACTGCTCCCTGAATAGTTGCGCTTGTTATGCCGGCCGTCTATGCCGTGAATCCTTTTAAGGAGGTGTCGTTTTTTTTATGGTTAGCCGCGCGGTCTTAGGAATAACTTATTTGAGAGTATTTGTTTGAGCCTTTACGTGGTGGGTGTGGGTGGGTTGGGTTGATGTTGTGGGTGGGGACTGAGGGGGTGGGGGGGGGGGGTGGGTGGTGGGTGGGGGGGGTTGGGGTGGGGGGGGGGGAGGGGGTGGGGGGGTGTGGTGGGGGTTTGGGTGTGTGGGGAGGGGTGTGGTGTGGGGGAGGGTGTTTGTGGTTGTGTTTTTTTGTGCGGGGGGGGGGGGGGGCGGTGTTGTGTGTGGGTTGGGTGGTGTGGTGGGTTGAATGGTGGTTGGGGGTTTGTGGTGTGTGGTATTAGGGGGGGTGGGGGGGGTGGGTTCGTTTTTTGCTTTCTCTTTTGTCTGGGTTTGGTTTGGGGGGTTAGTTGGGGGTTTGATTTTTGATTCTGTTTGATTGGTTTGTTTTTCCCTATTTGATACGGGGTTGGGTTTATTTATTAGGTCGTGATTGGGTTCGGAACCCATATGGTTTAGTCCTGCAGTGGGGTCTTGGACCTTGGGGGGGGTGTTACATGTTCCAGATCTGGTCGTTCCTTACCCCCACGGATGTATATGTTCTTGTTTAGAGTATTATTGTCTGCGGGTGATGATTTGGTATTATTAACCCCCTCCCCCCCCGAAATTTCTAGCTGTTCAATATAATGGTTTGTTCGTGAGAAGCATGAGGGCTAAGGATGCTTGTATTGAGCTTTGGTGGCCAGGGCTGCGTATTTGTAATTATTGGGACGTGGATGGAATTGGGCAGCGGTTTTGTTGACAGATGTGTTTGTGGATGGGCCTATGTTTGTTAAGGGTTAACCGCGACGCTGTATTGTTGTTACGATGATGCGGGCTTTCGATGCCGTTCTTAGGTCGGTAGATTGTTATCGACAGGTTTATTCGTGGCATGCTTATTATTCAGTCGTGCTAATCACGCGCGTAACCGTTGTTGACCAGTGCCAGTACGGGTGTTGGTATGTGCGGAGCATTGAAGGTCAAGACGACTGAGGATAGTCCAACTGTTGCGAACCATTGCTTGGAGGGGGTTGGGTTGCGGCCCGCTTTCAGCAGATCGTTGACGGGTTGGTGGTGGCGGTGGGGTAGGCGGAGGTGGAAGATGACTGGGGTTTTTGTGTGCGTACCTTTGACTGTTTCGGTAGTGGGAAGGTACGTTCATTCGGGGCTGTTGTGTGTATGGGGAGGTCTGTTGTAGATTATGGGTAGTTCGTGGAGTGTGTGTGGGGGGTTGTGGGAGGGGGCGGTGGGGGGGGGGGGGTGGGGGGTGGGTGGTGGGGTGGGGGGGGTGGGGGTGGGGGGGTGTGGGGTGGACTTTTTGTGGGGTGGGTTTCTTTTTTTTTTTTTTTTTGTAGTGGGTGTGGGGGGGGGGGTGTTTCGGGGCTTGTGTTTTTTTGTGTGGGGGGGGGGGGGGGTGTTGTGGTGGGGGTTGGGTGGTGTGGTGGGTTGTTTGGTGGTAGGGGGTTTGTTTTTTTGTTTGTAATTTTTTGAGTTGTTTTTTTTTGTTTTTGGGCTGGGGGTTTGTATGTTGGGTGTTGGTTTTATGATTTATTTGGGGTTTACTTGTTTTTTATGTTGTTATTTTTATTGTTTTTTTTTTTTTTTAGTTACTTATTATTTTATCATTTATTTACTCATTTATTATTTTATTGGGCGTGGGGGGGGTATTCTTGCCTTTTATTCTATTTATGGTGCCTTTATTCTTATTTGCTTATCTGGGGGTGGTTTATTATTATACCTATTCCGCGTATTTGTTAGATTTCCATGGTATTTGTTTCTGAGGTGTGTGGGGTTGTGTTTGTGGTTGGGGGGGGATAACTACTTGTTGTATCTACTTACGCGTTCTGGTTGTTCTTCGTTTGTGGGGTTGTTTTTCTTTGCAGGAGCTACTTTTTTTTCATTTTTTAGGGGGGGGGGCGGGGGCATTGGGAAGAGGGGCTTCTTGCTTCTCTTTGTCTCTACTTGCTTATTTGGTTGACTGCTTGGTTTTTTTTTGTTTTTTTTTTTTATTTTATTGAATTATTTGTCTTTTACCTCTGCCTGTTTTTACCTCTCTAGAGCCGAACTCTTTTGGATTTCTTTTCGTTCTTAGTAAAATAGACCGCCCTGGTATATTGCTATATTCTGGGCTGGGGTTTTGTGGCGCGCGCGGCCTGATTATGATTCCTTATGCTTACTTCTTTTGCCTCTGCCTACCTTTGTTGCTTGCTTTTGCCTACTATTTATTTTACATTATCTCTGTTGTTGGTTGTTTCTTTACTCTTCTAACTCCTCTGCCTATTTCTTTTGTTTTTGTTTGTTTCTGTTTTTTGTGTGTTGTTTCATCATTTTTTTTATATTTTTTTACAAAATATTTTTTTTTTGATTTTTATTTTCTTTTTATTATTTTTCGTATTTTTTTTATTTTTTTTTATTCATTTTATTTTATTTCTACTTATTTCTATTTACCTTTTCTTTTGTTTAATAACGACCTTATTTGCTTTGTTTTTACTTTTCTGCTTATTACCTGCCTTTGCCTACCCCTGCCTTTTATCTGTTTTTGTTTTTTTTTAGATTTTTTTTTTTTCATATTTTAATAATCATTTTTTTGGTTGTATTTTATGTTTAATTTTTATTATTTATATTTATTGTTTAAATTTATCTTTTTTTTTTATTATTTTTGGTATTTTATTTTTTTATTGATTTGTTTTTTTTTTTTTTTGTTTATATTTTATGTTATTATGTTTTACTGTTTTTTTTTTTTTAAGTTTTTTTATTGTTTCTTCTTTTTTTTTTCTTTTTTTTTTTCTTATCTTCGTTATTTTTGTGTATTTTACTTTTTTTTTTTTTTATTTTATTTACTGTATTCTACTCCTATATTATTGTTTGCCTTTATTCTATTTATCTCTGTTTATTTGCTTATCTCTGCCTATTTACCTTTCATTATTTACCTTTTTCGGCTGCTAACTTTACTGGCTTTATTTTTTTTTTCCTTATATTTGTTTCTACTATACTTACGTTGTGCCCTGTTTCGTATTTTAGTTTTTTTTGTTGTCGTTTGGATTACTTGCTGCTATATAAACTTATTATTTTTATTACATCGATTATTATTAACTTTATTTTAATACTTATGTTTAATTTTACGTTTCTGTCTGTGGATTAAATATATAGGCCTGTTTTTACAATACTCGAATATGTGCCTTCCATATTCTTTTGCGCACTTCCTTTGCGGTATTCTTGGTTCCGCTGTTTTGCTTTGCCACATAGGGTTAGATTGTGGTATTTTTCACTATGACACTTCTCAACACTGCCGTTACGCGGAATCAAGACCTGCCGTTATCCAGTCTTCTTTATATATACTTATTTATGTTTATAACTTTATTTTGTGTGTTTTCTTTTTTACTTGGTGCATATCTTGTTTGTTATAACCTTTTCTGTGTTATCTTTGGTGTTCTAACCTTTAAGATTAGATCTCGCTCTGCCTCTGCTTGCCTTTGTTTACCTCTATATCCCTGCCTGTCTTTATCTGTTTTTATTTTTTTTTAGATCATTTTTTTTTTTCAATTTTTAATCATTTTTTTTTTTTATTAAGGTTTGCAATTATATATTATATATATACTTTTTAATTTATATTATTTATATTATTTTTTATTATTTATATTTATTTATTATTATTTATATTTTTTTTTATGTATAATTTTATTTTATTTATATTATTTCTCTTGGCTTTTTTTATACTATTTTTTATACAATATTATTATTATTAATTTATTTTAATATTATTAATGAATATATTTAATTTTAATTTAATCTTAATTTGATTTATAACTTTATAATATATTTATATTATATATAATTATTTTCGAGCTCTATATCGAGTACAATCTTCGAAACGGTTCGCATTTATTAATTCTCGAAAAAATAATTTAATTCTTACTAAAATTATATTTAAAATATTATTCCAATTAAAACCAATAAATAAAAATATAAATAATTTATTAAATTAAGTCATTTTAATTTTTTATAATTTAATTTATTATATATTATTTTTATTAGTTAATATATTTAAATCTTATTTCTGAAATAAACATAGCGTCCATTCGCCTTCAACCCATAATTATTTTTGTTCAAACACATAACATTAGATGAAGTTAAAAAAAAAAAAAATCGACCCAAATAACACACGGTCATGCATAAATTAAAACCAACTTATTAAAACCATTCTAACGGCCATATAACCATTTTTATATGTTCTAACTATAAGCTTGTCTTCGAATATTATCCCGGAGGGCTTTAATAAGGGGGGGGGTTATATATATTGGGTTTTGGGCGGGGGGGTTGGGGGGGGGGGGGTAGGTATAAAAAGACAATATGCGGGCGTCGTTTGGTGGGTGTAACACCATCCAATAAATCAATATAATTTTTGCTAAAAATCAATATTATTTCGTCTGTTTTAACTTCTGATTTATATTAATTAGTAAAGAAATTTATAAACATATATTTTATATCAATTATATTGTGTCGGACCGTCCTCCACCAAATTCTTTATAGAACACCTGTCTTTCCTCTCCTTTCCTACCTTTACCCCCACCCTATCGTCATTTTTACCACTATCACTAAAATATAAATAAATCAAAATATATGACCTCAAATTTCCATATAGTTTACCTTATGATTACCCTAATCAGGAATAGATTTGAAAGGGGGGGGGCAAATATTATTAATAATAAAATAGTAAAATAAAATAAAGTGATAATTAGAACTATAAATTCTGTAATAAAAATAAAATTAAATTCTCCCCAATTCCGCCCCCCATTCTCATAATTAAAAATCTTAATAATAAAATTAAAAAAATCAAAAAAAAAAAAAAAATAAAAAAAAAATAAAAAAATAAATCAAATAAAAACAAAAATCAAAAAAATATATCAAACAAATAAAAAAATAAAAACATAAACAAATAAACAATAAATAATAACCAAAACCATCTATAATACAATAAACAATACAACCCAAATCTTCAAATCGAAATATTCAAAAACAAAATACCAAAAAATAAACAACATAAATATATAAATATAAAACATACATATACAAAAAATCAAACAAACAAAAAACAAACCCAACACCATACTAATGTACAAAAAAAACTATATACAAACCTCAATATACATCATATTTCATAATTTTCCAAATATCCTTTATCAATATTTATAATATTATAAACCAACTTAATAATAATCTTAATTCATCTTTTTATAGTTTTATCAACAAATTATAAAACTTAAAATAATTCCAATCAATATTATATATTTTTTTAAATATGGCTAGCCTCAAAATAGCCCAATATAAAACATCCATTACCAATCATTTATCAATTGAGCATATATTAAAAATTCTATTATACCTATATAATTACATTCATTATCATCACACAATTTTATTATTTATCTAGAAACGCATAGTTCACAAAAAGAAACAACAAGATACAGCAACCTCTACACGACACATTTTCCCGGCAGACAACCAGGCAGGGAAAGAAGAGAAGAGGAGAAAGAACAAGAAAGACAAAAACAAAGATAAAAAGAGAGGAAAAAATAAAGAGATAGAGAAAAAGAGAGAAACATGGGGACAGAGAAAGATACCTGTAATTAGTTTTTGCCCTATTTAAGTCTGCCAATAGGCTTCGCCGACTCTACTGGCATATATTTTTCGAAATCAATTCAATGTATTGTGAATTCAATCATTGGAATTCATGGCCTTAGGCAACTAAATTGGACATTCAGAGGCATTCTTACTTGGTTATCATAACCAGTGGGCAAACAAAACGCCGGATACTTGACATTGAACCCTATGGGGCTGTTGGAAAAGTACACGACCTGTTTGCGAGCTGACGAGACAAGCTGCCACGGCTTTTCATATGGGGATGGAGTTGTTTGTTTTTGAACAGTTTGTAGAGAGGCCTGAAAGACATGTGCTGCATGAATCTGCAGCTGAAATCGAAACTTACCCCATTCGTCTCATGCGCCTTGACGTACTTGTTGAGCTCGTGGAGTGAGTGGCTTTGCGTGTTGTTGTCTGGACTTACTCCGGCTGATGAAAAGCTTGGCTTGCTTCCACATCGAGTAATGCAGGTGTGTCTCCGATTTTGTGCTTGGTGCCCAGTTTCCCTTTGAAACTCTCACCCATGCGATACTTGTTGCTCTCTCCGGGCGTCCCGTCAGCTGGCTAACTAGATACAAGGTTTGCACGAAGGGTGGCCTTCAACAACGGTGCTGGCACCGGGTTTCAGCCAATTTCGACTGCGCCTCATGCGGGCATCTGTGATGGACATTTGTCCCAAAACTCAGGATGAGTGTCCATGCTTCCGACCCATACCAAAGTCCATGCCGTAAGCCTCACAACATTGACATATCTTTTTCGGGATGACAAACACACCCTGGCCATCATCAAAAGCAGAAGAAAAACAAACAAACGGCAGGTAGCCTGGCATCATATGCGTGCTTGGCTTCATGCCTATCAGTCTGTCTTTCCCCGACCAACTAAAATTCAGGAAGGAGGAACGCAATGAACCGACCGCATCTTGAGACACGTGCGCGAAGAACCCGCAAAAAACTCAAAATAGATGGCCTGCTGGCTTCCATTGGAAGGCCTCCCAACTTAACATGGTGCAGTTGGAAGCAGAGTGCATGGACAGCCTCTGCCCGCAACTGGCTAAACCTCCCGTCTCCAATCCCTCATTTGCTTCGCCCATATGCCAAACAATGTTGGAATCGCTGGTTCGCTGAAATTTCCGGGTTCCCAAGCCTGGGCCTAGACAAAAACAACAACACTGATATCTAAATGGAACCACACAGAAAGCAGGGCAAAGGTTCAATCAACCTCACCCAGAACACCTACGCGTTCAAGATTCGACTCATTGTGCAGTGCGCTCTCGCCTGTAGGCATGAACAAACACATGGGAACCTGAAATAGGGAGACCCCCCAAAATGGCGGCCCTTGCTTCCCTTTAAACCAACCCCAAAAAGGGGGGTTGTTTCACCCTAAAAGCGCGCAGTGTCGATTCAGTGCGTCAGAGGCCCGGGCCCAGGAGTTGGAAGAGATCTTGATTGGCCTGACAAAACTCACAGACTCCCAAGCTCCGAGAATCGCCGGGGTCCAGATTACAAGCTAGGCAAAGAGGAGCACCCACGATGGAACTCACAGCGCCCCGCTGAACATCTTGCACCCCAAACCGCCAGGTTTCGTGTTAGTGGATGGGACCTGTCTGTGCCAAAAAAAGGAAGCCAGAATGAAGAAATTTGCAGAGGCAAACAAACTTCTCATCAAGGTGAAGGATCAAACTCATCCAGCAACGACATCCGACTGCGCGGAAGTCATGTTGCTGTTTCGATTATTTTGAGCAAGGTCCTTTTTCATCTTACTGCAAGGGTGTGTGGCTTGCTGTTCTGACGGAAAAATGTCGCGTATGCAAATCCGCAAACCCAGCCTTGGCTACATTTTCTGCATCCCGCTGAGTATGCAGGCGAAGAGGGTGTGTGAATCAAATGCGTTGCACACACACACACATGCATCGTATCATGAAAGCCTGGAACTGATTGAGCAGTGCTGTCTTTAGGAAGCTGCGTCGTGCGCTGAAAAATGCGAAAGATGAGGAACGAGCAAGATTTGGGAAATTGGAGCAGGCAGGAAAGTATCGCCCTGTCTGGACAAGTCACCTCGGTTGTGATGCGAACGGACTTATTTTTTTCATGACAAGTCTTTAAGAGCGTAATCAAGGTTATCAACCAAATGGGCACCATCAGTGCAGTGTTGCCCGAACGCCGCTCCGTGCATCGTGGCTGTTGAATGCCAACCCGACCCAAGAAAGCCAGCTCGGGCGGAGCTGGCAAAACGTTGTGTCTGTTTCTGATGCTTCTCAGCGAACAACATGCACCCAAGAAGTGTCCGGCCCTGAAAAAGAGGCAAAGGAAAACGTGAATCCCCTCCATTTCCTGTTCAATGGCAACTGTTCGACCAGAAGCCTTCCTCCCCGCACCTCCCGATACTCCGCTGCAATCTGCTCCAGGTCCTGCGAGTGAAGCCAACAAAACAAAAGCTTGCGACCAATGTTGCAAAAGGATGACGCCCACGAACTGTCACCAAACTTTCGCTATGGTGTCTGTAATCAGACGGCACCCGTGGCACCCCATGCTTTGGCAATTGTCAGAAACACGTCCGCTGCAAACTAGGCCGTCCCCCAAAACCCCGCGGGGGCGGGCGCGGGGGCGGCCGGATTTTTTTGAGGGCGGCGGCATGGGCGGCGTGGGGCGCGAGCGGCGCGGGAGGTGGGCTGGGGGCGCGGCGCGCGGGCGCGGGCTGGGGCGCAGGCGCGGGCGTCCTGGAATGTGTTTGTAGCTACAGGTGCTGCACAAAAACATATTGTCAGTACGGCAGAAGCTTTCCGATTTGATACATGTTGGCGAATGAACGGTCGCTTGTCAAGCGACCCAAGAGGTAGAAAACGGGGCACCCCTTCTTGGGGTTGACCATGTTCAAGGGAACCCCAAACTGGCATGCACTAAGCCCTCATGTGGTTTTTGGTCTGGTTTGGGTCATTGCTCCCTTCTCAGGAATCCCCACTAGGAATCCTGACCTTTCTGTTGTGGGGTGTCTGTTTGTTGAGGGTACCCTTTTTGGTCGGTTTTAACAGGAAACCAAGAGGAACGCCGCCGCCATTTTTGAAATTCCCCCCAAAAACAGTGCTTCTCCTCCTTGGAGGGCTCAGCCTCCGCGGGCGTTGACTCGTTGAGCCTGCTGGGGGGGCGGGGGAGGGTGGGGGCACCCCTCCCCAAAAATGGTCTGAAAAGGGACACCCCTGATATGTCAGGCTTCATTCATCATGGGTTCCCATTACTCCCCCTCAGAGGGAAACCAAACAACTGGGCGACCAACTGGCAATTGACGGAGTCTTTTTGCGTGGAACCCACATGATACTTTGTGTTTTTTGTTTTTTCCTTTTTTCAGTGACCCGTTCATTTGCCAGGGATACCGCGTGATTGATAAACCCTTGATCTTCAGGGGTTTCAGTGTGCCCGGAAGAAAGGAACCCCGACCAAGAACTCCCTGGAGTTGTGCGTTTGTTCAGTGCAACTTTCAACGACCTGCCGAACCAAAAGCCTCGCATTCCTTGCAGTCCGAATTAAAAGCAGAACCAAAGGCTCGCGCTCAACCGACCTGGTGAGGTGAGCCAGAAACAAAAGAAGGGTGGCTCCTCTGCTTTTTCAGAGTACCCTTTGAGACTAAAAGACATCACCCATTTTGGGGGTTTCCCTATTTTGAGCCAACCCCGTATTTCCTTTCCTAAAATGATGAAGGAACCTGCCAACAACAAGTTGACAGGTTGCCTCTGGATCAGGTGAGCATGGCTGGTGCATCATATCTGGGCCATGGGGAGCTGCAAAAGCTTTATATATGGTAGATTTCAACTGTATTTTGCCCGACCACTATGTCGAGTTGAGCAAGTGGGCTGTTTATAAGCAGCTTGGTTGGCACTCGACCACAACCTTGATGCAGCTTGCTCCTCTGTGCAGCAACGCAATCAGATCAAAAAGTCTGTGGTTGTCTAAAAAAGCCAGGTTTGGGTTAATTATATTGGTTCACTGGCGTGCAGGCGGAAACAAACAAACATTGTTGGTGATCCCTCCCCATGCATCTGCAAGCTTGCTATACTTCCGAAACCTGATATGAGAGAACCTCAAGCGGTGATGGACCTACATCATGGAGAGCGCCGATACCCTCTGGGCGTACTTTCGCTTTGATACACCCAATCCAGTGATTCAGGTCCGCTGGTCCACGAAATGGGCGACTTATAATTGACAAAGCAAAGCGAACGTGCCTTGGCAGCTCAACCTTGGATCGCAAGGTGTCAGATGGAGGGTTCAGGACCTGTGTTTCAAGTCTAGCAATTCACGGAGCAAGTCGTTATGTCTCAAACGTAGACAACACTTAAGATGTGGATCCTTATTTGCAAGTTGTGCTTAGTTGATGTCTCTGAAACCACAGAAGGCAAGCAGTTGCGTCCGGAGTCTCGTGCAACAGAAGGCACTAGACAGACTGGATTTCAGGCTAGCTCAATCAGATGTTCAATCTGTATATGGGTGTTTTTTATACTGGCCGGCACCGTCTTGGTCAGCATGTCATAGGAAACCATCCATTGAATCATTGAATGGCAACCCCCATACCTACGGCAGTTCAATTGCAAGCTGGGAAAAGGTCCAGCTCTAAGCAAACAGCCGGCAAAATCACACACTTGTTTCAGATCAGGTATGCAGGGGGCTGATCACGCCTTGGCTACCAAACCTAATTGCATGCCATGCGCCCCTTTGATGGAGCACGACAAACAAGCAAACAAGCAACCAAACAAACAACCAAACAACCAAACAACCAAACAACCAAACAAGCAAGCAAGCAAGCAAGCAAACAAACACACACACAAAAAAACAAACAAACAAACAAACAAACAAACAAACAAACAAACAAACAAACACACAAACAAGCAAGCAAGCAAACAAACAAACAAACAAGCAAACAAGCAAACAAGCAAACAAACAAACACACACACAAACAAACAAACAAACAAGCAAGCAAGCAAGAAAGCAAGCAAGCAAGCAAGAAAACAAACAAAACAACAAACTCACAAACAAACAAAACACAAAACAAAATGAAATAAAACCATCGCAAACACACACACACACACACACGCGCACACATACACACAAGCACGCACACAAACACATGCTAACAAAACACAAAGACTGCTGTTGTTGTTGTTGTTGCTGCTGCTGCTGCTGTTGCTGTTGTGGCCGTTGTCGTCGTTGGAGTTGGTTCCGCTTGTGTTTGTTGTTGCTGCTGTGGATGTCGTCGTTGTTGTTGTTGCTGCTGCTGCGTGTGTTTGTGTATGTTTGTGTTTGTGTGTGTGTGTGTGTGTTTGGTTGTGTGTGTTCGCGTGGTTGCGTGTATGGTTTGGCGTGTGTGGCTATCCAGTAACATCAACAGCAACAACAACTGCAGAACTAGCCTAACAAATCAACCAACCAAACACACGCACACAAACAAACACAGCACAAAACGAAAAAAAGGAAAAAAACAGAAACAAAAAACAACAACAAAAAAAAGAACAACAAACAAACAAAACAAACCAGCAACACAACAAAACAACGCACCAAACAAAGCACCAAACAAACAAACAAACAAGACTAACAAACAAGACTAACAAACAAAGAAACAATCAAGCAATCAAGCAAGCAAGCAAGCAAACACACAAACACACAACCACAAACAACCACAAACAACCAACCAACCAAACAAACAAACAAACAAACACACGCACAACCAACCAACCAACCAAACAAACAAACAGGCAAACAACAAACACAAACAAACGGCAACAACGACAATCATCATCACCATTACCGTCATCCTCATCATCATCATGATCATCATCATCACCACCATCAGCATCACCAATACCTACACAAAACACAAAACACAAAACAAAGCAATGACACACACACACACACACACACAAACACACACAAACACACACAAACACACACAACACCCTCCTAACAAGCAGAGAGTTGGACGGCCGGACAGACAAACAACCACACAAAAAGAAAGAGGTTCAGACAGACAGACATAAACCAGACCAGAGCAGAACATAACAGAACAGACAAAGGCCCAACGACAGACAGAGAGATAGACAGACAAACAAACAGATGCACAAACAGACAGACGGACACACACACACACACTCCGAGGATTGGTAAATGTCACAAGCGGGTCTGCAAAGTCACCTCATTGCCCGTTACAGTTGTTCAGACTCTCACCCCAAAGACAGCAAACACGAATAACAAGAAGAGACCTTTGACGATTAGTGCGGGTTGCAACTCAAAACATCTCACCCACCAGCACAATACTGTCCCAATCCTTTTTAAACTAGGGGACAACCACCAAGGGCACCCCGTGCTTGACGGGTTCTTAGAACCTTGTATGGGTTTCTGAGAGTTTTCTGAGAACCTTGAGGGGCGGACATGTCTCTCCACAGGCTGCAACTTTTTGAGGTGTCACACGCTAGGAGCCGGTATTTCAGCTCCTCCGAGAGGGCCGTGAAGGCGAAAAAAAAGGTCCTCGGGCCTGCCCGTGGAACTCTCGCGACTTTGCGATGCGACAGAATGGCCAGGGGCCCCTCGCTCTCCTCGCTCTCCTCACGTACACAGCTTCTCAAGGTTTCCTCTTGGCAGCTGGAGCTTCCGCTCGGCAATACGGCTATTCCTAGCATAAACAATTATGAATCCGATGTGTGAATCACTTAAGGGATCTCTGCGGAACCTCAAGAAACCATGCACCAAGCCTTGCCATGTAGTGAAACACGGCGGGAAGCGGCTTGCTCTGAATGTGAGACGGAGCTTAGCGCTTCCTCCAAACTTGGGAGCTGTGGCTGGTACTACGGCCAGGACTTGCGCTACCACCGGTGGTGGACCACATCAAAGGCACTCGGCCTGCAAAGTAGGCCCACGGCCCAGAAGCATTCCCAAGACCCTGGCCTTATGGAAATGCCCAGATTCCACTGGCAAATCAGAGTGCAGATCCATGAGCACTTTGTACTCCAAGCTCGCGAGTCTTTTTGAGGGGTTGTTCAACGCAGCGGGTAAGACTGGCTTTGCTCCGATTCAGGACTTGGCCTTTCCTGGCCTTCCCAAAGGACCTGTGTTTGGTGCACTTGTTCCGAGAAAACCTGATTGGACACTAATACAGTAATACATGAACGTCGTGTTGGATGTTCTCATTACTTGTTTCTTGCTCGTTTGTTCTTTTTGTGGGGGGGGGACATGCGGAACATGTTTGGCAAGATTGAATCGTCTGCATGATGATGAAGGAAGACCGATGTCAAATCAAGGCACAGCCACATGCAAGCCGTCCCAGTGGTAATGCACATGTTCAGCAACAACACTATCGGCCGGGGCATGGTTGCAACGATCTGTGCTTCAATCGTGAGCATTACGCTTGCTCGCTTGCCTGCTTGCCTGGGTGCCTGCTTGCTTCCCTGCCTGCCTGCCTGCTTGTGGGCGTGTTGTCGTGAAAACCATATATGTATATATATATACACATATACAATCATATCTTGCATGCCTGACAGCTCAACCCCTGACCCCTCAACTTGAGCCGCAGAACAGCTTGCGACAAACAGTCCGGCTGAGAATTCACCTGCTCCTTGCTTGAGCAGTCGTTGAATCATTGTGTCAAAGTCAAGGTCTCCAAATGCAAGGCAGCCGTTGGCGCCTTCGCAAACTGGTTGCAACTTGCAAAACAGACATCCCCAAGAAGCCCTCATGGGTGAGCTCGTTCGAACCCCCCAATGAGGAGGCTCATCTGTGCGGAGATGTTTCCGCTGTCAATGATCACGCGTTCCCAGAGAGTACCCTGCCTCGTCGTGTAGCTTTGACCTTCCGATCGCTCTTGTTCCTGGGGCAAACGGAATGGCTGGCCATCCAGGCCCGTCTCATGAGCCAAAAAACACCCCCGAAGGCCTCGTTCACGTGCTAGAATTGCCGTGTTTTTGCTCGAACCTGGGAGAAGATCAGCGTTCTTGCCTCACATAGCCATGAAAGGAGGTAGGTGGGAACCGCCGACATCCCCAAACGTGGCTTGCCGGATTGTGATTCCATTGTTTGCGGGCAACCTTCTTGGGTTTTGCTTCAAAGGGAACCAAGAGGAAACCACACAAATTGGGGGGAGACAACTGGAGGGGGGGTGTTGCCTTTTGGATGGTTCTTCCATATTTGCTGAGTCTCCCTTTTTTGGGAGGCGAAAAAGCCATGCGAGAAATCCTGCTGCGTCTGCTGCCGAGTCTCCCATGACTCTCCAAGTGTCGCTGCAGCGCATGCGATGCCAATGTGTCATGGATCCGCACGTGGAAGGCCCGAACTGGACCTATCTGCTTTCGGAACTGGGTGGGTTTTGAGAATAGGGGTACCCACAAACTGGATTTCGGCTTTCCTCTTGGTTTCCCTTTCAAACCAACCAACAGGGCTTCCCCCCCGAGAAAACCAACACCTAACAAGATCAAAGGCGATTGATTCTCAAAAGAACATGCTGCCCTTATTTGGTGCAGTGAAACAGCTGGCTCCAACTGCTATGCTATCTCGAACTACCCCTGGCACCATCTCCAGCCAACTCTTCGGCCTTTGCGTTCTGCTCCTGAAATACGGGTGGCTTACAAGGCCAGCTCGAAGGTTTGGGTTGGGTCCCCTGAAAAGCATCCCACTTCCTGAGTGGCCAGAAAAGTCTCTGTTGGCTTTCCTCCAAACGGGGGTGTCTTTTGTTTGGACACCGCCTTGAAACCGAAAGGAAAACTGGCACTTTCGGGGTCTTCCTAAAACGTTTCAAGTCGAACTCGGGGAGTGAGACATGTTTGTGCGTTGGGGGGTTCCCAGTTTGGAAAGCAACTTCCCATCGGCCCAACCAAATGCTGCCGCGCCGCTTGCCATGAGGGTAAACGCCCGCCAGGGTGCGAAAAGGTCCTGCCGAAGTCACGTTCCAAATGCGGCCACGGCACGGCACACAGAGGCGAAAAGGAACACACTTGCTTGTTCGATAGGCGGGGATGGTTTCCTTTTGAGGGAATCCCTAGGCTCATTCCCAACGCCCGGAAGGTCATTCCCTACTGAGCACCAGCAATACAATGACAACTCAGGCTGCTCACATGGAGTGTAACATGCAGCTGGGACACTGCCTCATTCCTAGCTTCATCGACCGTGCTTGCATTTGTTAAGGGCTCTACGTGTCTCAGCGTGTCCCTCTCGTGCATTTTTCTCTCTCTCTTTTTTTTTTCTCTCTCTCTCTCTCTATCTGTCTGTCTGTCTATCTATCTATCTATCTATCTATCTATCTGTCTGTCTGTCTGTCTGTCTGTCTGTCTGTCTGTCTGTCTGTCTGTCTGTCTGTCTGTCTGTCTGTCTATCTCTCTCTCTCTCTCTCTAGTTCTTTCTGTCTTTTCTTATTTACTTCTTTTTGTCTTTCTCTATCTCTTTATTTCTTTCTTCCTTCCTTCCTTTCTTCCTTTCTTCCTCTCGTTCCTTCTCTATCTCTTTCCTTCTCTATCTCTTTCCTTCTCTATCTCTTTCCTTCTCTATCTCTTTCCTTCTCTATCTCTTTCCTTCTCTATCTCTTTCCTTCTCCATCTCTTTCCTTCTCTATCTCTTTCTTTCCTTCTTCCTTCCTTCCTTCCTTCCTTCCTTCCTTCCTTCTTTCCTTCTTTCTTTCTTTCTTTCTTTCTTTCTGGTTGTGTCTCTGTTCGTGTCAGCTATTTGCGTGTCTGTGTTTGCTTTGATGTGGTTATGAGGGCTTCAAGTCGGCAACCTTGTGATTATGCCCTTCTTGTATTTCGTTGCTAGCCGACACTCTTGCTCTGTTGAAATCCCAAACAAATTGCTAATCCTCAGCATGTACTGTGCCTTACGACTAAGCCAACCTACAGCAATGGTAGAATTCCTGTGACCACACATGTATTTGTATCCGGTTCAATACTTGCTTGAGGGTTCCCTGGAATTCCCCTGCAAACACCTGCAACTCAATCCACATTTGGACCAGCATTCATCAATGCTTCAGGATCCGTGAGCTCTAAAGCAGTCACCGGTCAGGGAGGAAACCAAAGGCCCCCAAGAACGGTCCCTGCAACAGTCTTAGGGGATAGGCTTCTGGGAGGACAGGAAGGCCATTGCTTTTTGGTTCCACTTTGAGCTGCAATCTGCTGAAGGTATGGGTGAAACAGCTGCACGTGTGTGTGTGTGTGTGTGTGTAACCCAACTAATCAATCAACGGTGCCAAGCCCGCTGGGATGTTTGGGCGAGGCAAACAAACAGACCGCACCTGTTCTGGTCTCTGAACAAGTCACGGAGCCGAACACCATCCACTCCGAACGACAAATACTTCCATCGAGAAGCCGCAGGGACGCTGAAATCGTCCTCAAACAGTCACAGTCAGATCAGACCAATGAATACATCAACAGTAAGCCCCAGCAAAGAAACACCTCGGTGTTTGGGTGGGTGTGTCTTGTATATATATATATATTATGTATATGTAGGTGTATATATATATGTATTTATATAGGACCCCCCCCCCAACAAAAATATGGTGGTGTTCCTTTTAGTTCTCCTGTAAAAGAATGGGTTGCTCTAAAAACAGGACACGTTTCTCAAAATAGGGGTCCTCTATACTGAATATCCCGAGTTCCCAAGCTATGCCTCGTCCAAGAACTCATCCAGCTCTGGAACCCAGTTCCTCGGAACCCGCCCAGTCCCAGAAATGGCTGGGGGTCCCCGCCTGCCTTTTTTGGTACCCGGTACCAAACCCACCGGCACAGGCTGCTTCTGACTCGAGCCCTGTTAACCCTCAATACCGAGTCTCTACCTGGGAACGAAGGGACCCGGGAAGCTGACGCCACCAGCTCTGGAATACGAATGTGGCAATATCGTAACGTGTTTCTCGCACGCAACATACTTGACAATGCCATGTTGGAACACACGTCATCTAGACAATGACACAGACTCATACGCACCATCTAGCTTAGCCTGAGAGAGTATTGAAAGAAGTGCTTAGTCCTCAGGCACAATGTGATTTGAGGTTGTCCAAGACATGGGGCCCGCTGTTTGTTTCAAGGCAACCCCGAAAAGCCCCCTCCAGGTCACACTCACCGATTGACATCAGCTGATTGCACAGCCGGAAGGTCGCAACCAGCTCTCAAAATGAGAAGCGCGCCTAAACATCTCTCTGCTAAACAACTCGTGCCATAGATATCCATGGATACGAAGCACGAATGGAAGCACTGCAGGCTTGGGCTGGAAGATGGAATGGGACCATCCCCAAACTTGGGTGTAACAAACCGCCGACATATGCTGCATTGGCTTGAAGAGGCTTCACTCAAGGAGCCGGATGTATTGCTTGGCTCCCTTCTGCTGCATAGCCAGATCATAGTACCGGTAGCTCCCCATGCGCTCCTTCTTGGCGTCGTTGACTGGGGCCACCCCTGGTGCGGAAGGGGGAGGGGCCATGCTGGCTCCATCTATTTCCCGCCAAAACATGCACCATTGAAGAACGAACAAAGGGAGTGACTGCCACTCAACCCTTGGGATATCACGAATTCGTCGGCTCAAGCAATCGCGCCTGCCGATCGCGCCCATTGCCCCCAGTTGCTGTGCACATCGTAGTCCAACAGATGGGCCTGCCAGGCAGTTTCGAACCACTGCAAGTCGATCAAAGCTGCAGCAACGGGACAACCAAAAATTAAGGCAACATGCCATGTAGCTGTTGAAGGGTCAACCTCCCGGATTTGAAACGCGTCGCGACGCCAGAGCATCCTGTTCTAGAGGGCTTACACCCTTACATGATCCAAAACTGCAACCCCCCCCCACCCGGGGCCTCCTCCAACCGCGACTAACCCGCCTGCCTTTCCGCAACATGTTGCGCAACATTTTCTCTGCTGGTGCTTGTGCTGGTGCTGGTGATGCCATGATTGACTTAGATGCAAGTGCCTCAGGAAATACCTGGAAATTCTGTGCTTTCTATGTTGGACTGTTGGTGTCTGAGGGTGACACCACGTGTGTTGAATTGTTTCTGCATAACTCCCTAGACTATCTTCTATGGATGCTGATGCCTGGGGCAAGTTAGGACAACTTGTGAAAGCTTGTATCCATTTGCTTGTGCTATGAGTACTAGTTGAAATTGCAGTATTGTGGCAGCACATGAGCAATATGTGAGTAGTAAGGCATGAGGCTGTCTTACATGCTTTATCGGAGAAACAGGGAGTTCTCGAAAATAGCTCTGTGAATTGTCAGCTTCTCAACATTCTGTGGACCCAAAACAGTTGGCCACATACTCGCTATGCTTAACCAGCCTACTATGCGAACAATGCGAGTTTTGATAAAACTGCTGAGCTGCAGCATGGATGCACGCATGGCATACCTTTCTGTAGCCATAATTTGCTTTGGTATGTTTAGCTGGAAACCACTTCTCGCTAAACCCAATTCAGCTCTCATGTATTTGGTTTCACTGAATACATTTGACAACCATGTTCCATCTGCTACATGATGTGCAAAATGACATGTGAGGGCAGGCCCTGAAATTGGTGGAACAACAATGCAAATTTACAGGGTTGTATGCAACATGTAGGTCTTGGGGTGGCTACCATGTGTATGCATACATTATATGTATGATATATATATATATAAACAGAACACAGATATACTTCTTTCATACATACATATATATATATATGTATATATATATATATATGGTACCCCCCCCCCCCAAGCCCAAAAAGTTCAAAAAACAGTGGGGAAAAGCTGAAAAATCGAAGAAACACATGGTCTAAAGGAAAAACCAAGGTCCTATGGAAGTGAAAGAAACCAAGATCTTCTGGTGGCAGGGCACCAAACCCCAGAAAAACCAGGAAACAAAGGAAAACGGAAAAAAAAAACGAGAAAAAAAAGGAAAAAAACAAACAGAAAACCAGAAAAAACCAGAAAAAAACCAAAAAAATCGGGGCCTCATGAAGAAGGGCCCCAAACCAGAAAAACCGGAGAAACCAGAAAAACCAAAAAACCAGGGCTTTTCAGAAGAAGGGTGACCTCCATAATCTATCTTCTAGACCCTGATTGTTTTCCTCTTTTTTCTCTGTTTTTTCCTGGTTTGGGGCCCTTCTTCATGAGGCCCCTGGTGTTGGTGTTTCTGTTTTTTCCTTCTGGTTTTTCTGGTTTGGGGCCCTTCTTCATGAGGCCCCTGGTTTTTGCTTTTTCTGGTTTTTCTGTTTTGGGTCCCTTCTTCATGAGGACCGTAGTTATTGTTTTTGTTTTGTTGTTTGAAGGGATAGATCTGAATAACCCAACAAAACTCAGGGAAAACCAGCCAACAGAAAACGTGCAAAAACCACCAAGACCAAACCCATTTGGCAACAACCGACACTTCTCCTCTAAATTGTGTTTTGTTGCTTTCTCGAGTTGTGCTTCTTGGCATATTTGGGCAGGTTTGGTACTGCCATGATTGAGCCTTCTTGGAGCCACAATGAACGGGTGTGACCAGTCTTCTAGATGTTCAATGTTAAGTTGGAATTCAACACTCCTTGAACACTCGTTATAAGGCTCTTTGTACAAGGCTCCGTATAAAACTCCTCATAAGGCTCCTGTAAAGATGCTTGTCAGACTCCTTTTCAAGCTCCTTATACAGCTCTTCTATGTCATGGCTCCATATAAGGATCGCAGTATAAAGCTGCTTGCAAAGCTCCTTTTGAAGCTCACTTGGGTGCTCACAAGACTGTTTGAATGAAGCTTCAAAAAGCTTCAAATAAAGCTCCTTACACGACTCATCATAAAGCTCTGTTTAAGGCTCCTTAAAGGCTCCTTTTAAAATTTATTGCACAAATGCTTGTACAGCTCGTACAGCTCCTTTGAAGGCTCATGATAAAGCTCTTTCTAAGGGTCATTGCAAAGCTGCATTTGAGGCTCCTTATACAGCTTATAATGCACATGTTAGAGTTCTAATAAAGCTCCTTATGCTCCTTGAACAGCTGCTTGTGGGGCTCCATGTACAGCTCCTGTTAAAGCTCTGTCAAAAGAACTCCTTATAAGGCTCCTTATACCAAATTGGACTCCAATTGAGGTTTAATCAGCGTTTAAAGGAAGAAAGTCTAGTAGGATTTCTGTGTTGAATGAGAATGGAAAGGATACTATTTTTCCATATGTGATGTGAAACTAACACTAGCTAGCAGAACGTGCCAAGAATTTAATAGGGCCCGGGCACGAGCTCCATTAGACTTCTATCTTCAGTTAGAAACTAAGAAAGCGTCCTGTCCATGAATAGAACTTAGTATGGGAATAGATCGAATATATTTGCTGTATCAATTAAATAAGATGTAGATCAACATCTAGCTAGAATTGTAATAGAATTGAAGAACAAACCATGTGCGGTTGAATGTGTATTCTAACTGAGGGTTAAAGTAGGAAGTACTTTCCAAATCGGCCTTTAATCAAAGATAATTGCTACGGAAATGGAATTTGAATGTCTATTTCGATTGCTAATTTGAGTAGGAAATATTTTCCAAACAGGGGACTTAAACAAAGTTAATTGCACTTTGGCAAGCACGTGGAAAGGTAATGGACAGTAGCGTGGCAGATTCGAAAATGTGGAAGATGGCAAATGAGCAAATGTGCAAAGCTATTGTAGCTTTTGAGTGGATTTGCAAAAATGGAAGATGTGCAAAGGAGTAAAAGTGGATCATGGGTGGGGTCTGAGCATATGTATATATATATATATGGGTATGGCTCAAAAAACCGGTACCAAAATAAACCAAAATGGAACCCTGGTAAGTGGAAACATGGACCAAAACCTGCGTAGCCCTAGCTCTTTAATTTTGAGCCACGGCCATATATACATATTTATAGCTAGTGCGCGGGTCCGGGGGGGGGGGGGTCCCGGGGAGGGGGGGTAGCATATATATATATATATATTACATATACATATTCTGTACATCAATATACATATATACCGTGTACATATCCATTTCCCATCCATTTACACCCGGGTGCGTGTCTCGCATCTGCCTCAAACCAGTCAGCTCCCACACGCCAATCAAGCTGCAGCTCCTCTACGAGGAATGCAGCGGTGATTTGCCTGGGCAAAAGAAACGCAGATGCTTGGGGCTGAAGGTTTGGTGCACCTAATCAAATTGTTTAGACGGTGGTGCACCTGTTCAGCTGAAGGTTTGGTGACTGAAGGTTTAAATGCATAATGTTGAGCAGGAAACTACTTTTCTGCTTCACCAGTCACCCAGAAGACGAACGCGGAATAGCATTCGTTGAAAGGATAAAGCAGGCGAGCCTCACAAAGCCCAAAAACAGGGCATGGTTGCTCTGGGTATTCCTTTCAAGCAGCCCAAACGGTACTTGAGAATATGATATCCCCAAAATATTCCGTTCGACAAGTGGCTGAGGTGCAAGGTGACTGGAAGGTAAGCTAGTCACATAACCATGCTGCACTCAAGAACGCCAAGCACGAGCTAGACTCATTAACAGAAGCATGCTGGGTACAGCACCTTTGTTGGCTGGCCCCTGTCTTGCAACCTGGGAGGGCGAAGGCCGCTCAGCATGAGGTCAAAAGTCCCATCAAGCGGGGTCGCAAAGGACTTGCCTGGATCCATCCAAGGTATTCCCAACCATAAAATGTCTTCCCAACGTCCGAAAACAAAAGCCCCACTCCCACTTAGGGGGCCGCTTGCGCTTCTTCGCGCCGAGAACCGACCCAAACGTGAGATTCGAATGGAATGTCAAATATTTAATCCTTGACTTACAAAACTTCCACAAAATCAACGACGGGACAAGTCACTTGTTATCCTAATCAAAATCTCTATTTAGTTGTACAACTGTTACATTTTGCCTGCTTTGAAAGGGCATCATGCTTGCGCAGGTATATGATATCAAGAGACAACGGCCCCTAATGATCAACAAACACTTCCCCAAACAAGTAATTCAATTAGCAGCCAATGGTGATAAGGGGCATGTACCAGCAGGGGGATGGACTATTTAAGCAAGCGGCAAAACCTGAAACTACTTTGGGTGATTTTGCATGGGAAGTTATTGCTTTGGACCTTCACTTTTTCATTCCTGAAGGGTTTCTGACACTTGTCTTTTGGGGTTTCACTACATTACCCGAGACATATTATCTCCGCACCACAGAGTATAGCCCTGTCTCTCAATTGGTTGATTCCATGCACTTCCATGCAGACATCTGAATGAGTGTGTGAGGCCAGTGGCCGTGCTGCACCTCCAAAGGCAGGCCGAAGCAAGAAACCAAACTGGTTTTTTGAATACCACGAGCTTGTGCTCTGACTTTATCAGTGACCAACCGTAAAACTTAACATGTCTCATCTACATGAAGTCATCCACATGAACACGCAACAATTCCTTCAAACTTGTGTATCAACGTATCAACGCTAACTCGGACCCTGTTAAGGGCTGCAGCTTCGAACGGACAAACTGTTGACCGGAACCGGGTAGTCTGAAAAGGTATGCCAAGCTAGAAAAGGCACTGCACAGTCAAGTAACGATTGACTCACGAGGAGTTGACACAGGGCACCATCTGGGAGCGAGGACAAAACAGAGTCGAACAACTTGTCCTTCTGAATCACGAACTTTCTATGCTTGATGGGAACTCCACAAACAGCATCACAAAGACTAACGGCGATGCGTCTGAGCTGTTGGCTAGTTGGAGAGGCGTTCCATCCTGGGCCTTTGGCATTACTCATAATATGGAATCTGGAGAGTCCCTTCAAAAGTGGTCTTCCAGGTATCCCTGCAGGCTCCTTTCCTTCCCCTTGGGTTGGCAAGTTAAATTTCATATTTTGTGGGGCCGTTTGCCCCTTTGAGTAAATTCTCCTAGCTTTCCAAAAGACAGGGATCCTTACATTATACACCTGAACATTGCCTTGTAAATGGTGGTGTCCCTTTATTTTGGTGGAAAAAGCCATGTTTCAAATGGGCAAAATGTATCTTTTAAGGAGCCCTGACTCGGGGAACATCTGCGGCTGAAACCGCGCGCCTGGAGAGGTTGCCCATGTATCCCGTTTGCTGCAGCTCCCGCATGGCGGCATCCACCAGCGGCACGCCGGTGGCGCCAGATTTCCATCTCCTCTGGGCAATCAAACCGCGAACACGGGAGCTGTTTATAGCTGTCCTTCTTGGGGAAATAGATGGCCCTGGTAGATGATTAAACTGTGTCCTTTTGGGGGAAATAGATGGCTTTCCTTGGTGGATGAGTAAACTAAACCAGGTAAACCAGGAATCACCATCGATTTTTCTAGCAAAGCAACCAAAAAGGACACCTATGGTCTTGTTGCCAAGTAGTCCGGAAACAGCCGATTTCCAAACCCTGACCGCCTACACCAAATGTTGCCGGTTGCTGAGTCGTGGGAAGCGTAAGGTTCAAAGCAAGGGGCTTTCGCATTTCACACGGGGACAAATGAAGCGCATTCTGACCAACCATTAGAAAGAAAGAAAGAAAGAAAGAAAGAAAGAAAGGAAGGAAGGAAGGAAAGAAAAGAAAGCAGGGACGAAAGAAATAACAAAAAACAACAACAACAACAACAACAACAAGAAGAAACAACAAAAAGAAAGAAAGCAAGAAAGTAAGAAATAAAGCACACACACACACAAGAAGAAACACAAAAGAACACAATAAACAAAGAAAGACCGACACAACCAGAAACAATCAGAAAAGAGATCACTGCCCATAAATCAAGAACACATAGATTGATAAAACAAATAGATTAGGCAGACACATAGACAAATACACTAGACTTGATTTGACTTGATTTAGATCGATTGGTCGATAGTTTAGATAGACAAGAGAAACATAGCTTAGACAACATGATAGCGATAGATCAATAGCTGTATGCACATGCTATGTTACGTATCGCTACATAGAGAGAACACAACTTCTGAACACATGCAGAAGCACTTCATCAGACATGGATCTCAAAAAAGGCACCAGCATGTGAAATCTGTCGCAAAGGAAAACCCGTGAGGTTATCATAGTAGACATGGGGGTCGATCAAAAGGTCCGACACACTTGGGATGATTAGTGGTTGGAGAACCACTAAATGGATGACGTTTCCCACCAAATGGGGAAAGATATCCTTGCTCATTTACGGGCCAGGAAGCTAGATCAACACCTGCATGGAAGCGCGGCCTCGCTTTGGAAGACGACTCTCGCTTTTAAAATTAAGCCTATGCTCAGTCGGCTTCTGTGAGGACACTTTGCCCAGATGGCTGGTAGCCCTACCATGGCTGGTTCGCCTTTTCCTCTTCAAAGCCACCCCAAGGGGCTTCAAAAAACGCACACCCTCTTGGTCAAGACTCAACTCAGAACACCAGGGACTTACAACTTTTCTACCACCATCCCTCTTAGTCAACCTGTTAGTCGGGGGCATCACCGATGTCTCCGCTGGCAAAGTGGGCCCAGGTTTAACCACGACATGTCTCTTTCCGGCTATTTTGAGTAGATACTCAGATTCAGTAACTGTAGCTAGCCCTTGCTACAAGTTGTCTTGGTAGCATTTTTCACCCCTTGGCCTTGGTCGAACCGGCTGAAGCGAGCTCCTCTCAAGCTCCGCGTTGCGGATCCAGGGCTTCTGCAGCTGCAAGGGGCCCTGCACCTGGAAGAGCCTGGGGCCCCACCGCACCTCAGTCGAAATCGGGGCAAAAGCGCCGAAAAAAGGTAGCTTCGAACATGAGCTACCCATCTGGGTGTGTCCATTTCTTGGGGAACCTCTTTTTTGGCGACTTTAAAGCAGACCAACGGAAAACCACCAAGTTGGGGGGGGGGTCCCCTAAAAAAAAGACACGCCCATATGGCTATGACTTCTTTGTTTTGTATGCGCCGCGCGCCGCGCCACGAATCTGTAACGGAGGTGTGTAACGGGTCCTTGCTATGCAGGTGTGTAGCGAGAAAACGTTAAATTGCATGAGAGGCACCAACATCGCAATATATTGCAGAACAACCAAGAGCCGCAGCTCCAGCTTGAAAGTCGCAACTGTTCAGCGCAAGTGCGGTATGCAAGGTGCGCTTCCGCAGCTCCAGCTTGAAATTTGCAACTGCTCAACGCAAGTACAGAGACGGCAAAAAGGGAATTGATGGCCAGGGCTGGATGTAAAGGCTACGAAACGAGGTGTGTAACGAGGTTGAGCACGGAAAGAAGTCGTTTCTTCCGGCCCCTGTTCCACATTTTCTTTTGAATAGCCCTCAGCAAGTTGATTCAACAGCGGAAACATGCTCTGCAAAAGTCTGCTCTGCGGGCACTCATGGGAAATCATTGAGAGTCTGGGCATGCGTTGGGGTACTTATGCAACGAGGGGTATGCGACCCGGCAAACGGTTTTGCTCACACAAGCGTGTAACGAAGGTATGAAACGAGCGGTGTGTAATACGCCGGCGGTCTTGCTATACAGGTCTGTAACGAGGTCCGTAACGCCGCGGCTCTGCTACAGACCCCTCAAAGAATCGCTGCTACAGACCCCTCTCTCTCTCCCTGTCTCTCTCCCTTCTCTCTCTCTCTCTCTCTCTCTCTGTCTCCCTCTCTCTCTCCCTCTCCCTCTCTCCCTCTCCCTCTCTCCCTCTCCCTCTCCCTCTCTCCCTCTCTCTCTCTCTCTCTCCCTCTCTCTCTCTCTCTCCCTCCCTCCCTCCCTCTCCCTCTCTCGCTCCCTCTCTCTCCCTCTCTCTCTCTCTCCCTCTCTCCCTCTCTCTCTTTCACTCTAACAGTCATCAGCATTCTCCTATGATCATAACTCAAACATAGCTTTCTCCTCCCCATCCTCAGGCCAAAGGGCTGCAAGCTTCCGAAAGAACTCCCGCCAGCAGAGCTCGTAGATGAAGTGCTCCACGTGCACCGACGGGGAATCTTTGGGCATCTGCCCCAAGACCTATGCGAATCCGCGGCTCTCGGGTAGAACGGCGTTGTGGGGCACGTTCAAACTACATTTGGTCATAACTACTGGACCAATTTATTAGTAATCATTTAGACCCTTAAGATTTTGTTTAGGAATCCTATTGGTTGACCGTTAAAAGGTGGAACGGGTAGCCTCCACAAACACACACACACCCATGTCCCCACACAAAGGAAAAGGGCCTGAAAGCTGCTCGTTGAATCCAAAAAGGATAAATCCGCCGACAGCAGACTTTCATACGAGGGGCTTGCGGGAGATGGCTATTCAAAAACCTTGGGTGCTCGATTCCCCCGGGCCCCTGTCCAACATCCCCAGCTTCACTTCTGCATCCTCAGCAGCTCTAGCGCAACATCACCAGCGTTATGAAAATAACATTTGTACAAATCAAGAACGTGAAGGGACATGTAATGGAAAGGAAGGAAAAATGAAGGGATTGGAGATGAGTGACAAAAAATCAAAGGGACATGAAGGGGAAATGAAGGGGACATAAAGGGGAAGAGAAGGGGGCATAAAGGGGAACTGAAGGGACAATGAAGGGAACATGGGAAATGAATGGAAATAAAGGGATTGGCCATGGAGGGAATTGAAGGGATTGGACATGAAAGGGAAATGAAGGGGACATGGAATGAGCAAGAATGGGACAAGAGGGGAAATTAAGGGACATTGAAGGGGAAATGAAGGGGAACATGAAGGGACCACGAGGGAATATGAAGGATACAATTGGGAAATGGAAGGACATAGAGGGAAAAAAAAGGGATGTTGCATGAAGAGGAAATGACGGGGACACAGAAAGGAAATGAAGGCAGGCCTGTAATGTCGGCGTTCTGAGCCGGAGACGTTAAAGTCTGCACAACCATGCTAGGCTTATTTCGAAAGTCCGAATTGTGCTGAATTCCAGGGGAGACCCTCACAAGATCCGGCTTATTGATTCTATGGCCGATGGATCAAACGCTGAAAAGACTAGATGATTCCAATGGATCAAATGGATACTGTGGTGGATGGATTCCATCAGTTGCCTTTTTCGTGCTCGGTCAATGCTTGCAAGCGAGCACTATACACCTTATAGTCTTCTTACAAAACAAACTTCAATATCAAGACCAAAGAACAATCGCGGGGATTCCCGGCATGTGCTGGCTGGTTGTGTGGGCGATTTTGGGCCGGGCAAAGGTCCTTATCAGCCAACTGGTGGTTTCAAGAGCTACCGACCGTAGGAGACCTTCATTCCCTGGTCATTTCACCCACTGAGTTCGCTACGAACGAGTGTCGAACAATTCATGTCAAAAGAGTGTCAAATAATTATTGTCAAAAGCATTCTTAGCGGATACCTATCCTGGTCAAATGCTATTGCAGGGAACCAACGCAAAGGATGCACAAGCGATTCTTGGGATACTTTGCCAAATTGGTCCAGGGAAGCAGCTTGACTGAAAATGCCGAAGGCGCGCCGGCCACCAAACAAGTAACATCCCTGCCATTTCTGTTGGCTCCCTCAAAAACGGCAAATTTGCTCACTTCCAACCACCATCTGGGCATTTTTTGTTTGGTGGTTTTACGGAAACCCAAGGGCAGAACCCGGTGCGGCAAACCTGGGTCCGAGTCCTAAAAAAGACGAGACGAAACGACGAGCCGAAAGTGGCGCCTCGAGCAAAAGGCGCTGCACGGAGAGGCAGCCATAGGCCAAGTGCGCCGAGAGCCGCGAGGAGCAGTCACCTGCCGGCCAAACGAGGCCGTTGAAGCCTCTGCCCCTTGCCCTCCCTTTGTTTGTGTGCTTGTTTGGTTGCTTGCTTGTTTGTGTGTTTGCTTCTTCTTTCTTTTTTCTCGCTCTCTCTCTCTCTCTCTCTTCCTTCCGGACGTTTTCACCCACAAGGTGTGAATCTCAATTAGGGACCCAACAGGTAGACATCAGATACACAGAGCTGGATCGATGGTCAGTGGGGTGATTGGTAGATGGCACACATCCAGCCACTTTTGGTTTTGTCACCTTTTACTTAGCCCAAGTCTACCGAAATTCAATCGTGCCATCTACCAACTCACCTGGCGTTTCTCTACATGGCATTTGGACCTCTCGTGGTTCCAGGTATTTGAAGGACACCTCAAGGAAACCAACCATTCTTCGGGACTGTCATAAGGGGGGTGTTCCCTCCAAAAATGGTCTGACCCCCCACACGCACTAAAAGGGGCACCCCCCAATCAAATCAAGCAGGGTACTTTTTTATTGGCGTTCCCACCAGGGGTCAGGTGATTTGTCTTTTTCTTTTTGTAGCGGTTTTCAAGGAAAACCAGAGGGAAAGCCACCATTCATTGCTGGAATATGGACCCAGCACAAACCTACATTTGTTGCCTGGTCAGTGGAAACAAACAGGATCCAAAAAAAACAAAAACAAAACAAAAAGGGGAGCTACTTGACGCATTTTTCCGGGGTTCCCATTTTGAAAGGTCCCCGCCCCACCAACCCCCACCTCCACCCCCCTCCAACCCCCACCCCACCCCACCAGCCCCCTGCCTGCGAGGTTTCGGAAGCTGTGCTTGTAGCCATGGAGCCCGTTGCTCAGCCAAATTGTCAGCCGCTCCCATGCGGCGCTCTCGCCGCCTTCGCGCGAAGAGGCGCGTTGGGGCCCCCGAAATCGATGGCTTCCGGGCGCCGCTTTGGGCCTCCCTCGAAGAAGCGGCCGGACAAGGGAGGCCAAAAAGGCGGCTTGAATCTCCCTCCCTCGAAAAGGGAAGCCTCAAAAGACACAAGGAGGAAGATTCGTTTGAACTGTCTCAAAAAAAGCCACAACAAGGCGCAAGGAGGGGGGGGGTTTTCAAGGGAAATCAAAAGGAACCCAACGAAGCCCAACGTGCCTCCCTTGAACTCAACTTCAACCTAGCTAGCTTTGTGTCCCCAAAAGGGAACCGGACCTAAGTCTTTGTTGGGTTTGGTGATTTTTTTAAACCACTTCTTGGGCCCATTTTCCCGAAAGCATGGTTCTTCCGCGCGGAGCTCTCGGACCAACTTGCGTAGAGTCACTTGCGCAGAGTCAAATACATAGAGCCAAGTGCATGGAGCCAAGTGCAAATAGAGCAAAGTGCATAGCCGAGTGCATAGAGCCGAGTGCATAGAGCCGTGCGTAGAGCCAAGTGCATAGAGCCAAGTGCATAGAGCCAAGTGCATAGAGCCAAGTGCACAGAGCCAAGCGCACAGAGCCAAGTGCAGAGAGCCGAGTGCACAGAGCCGAGTGCATAGAGCCGAGTGCATAGAGCCAAGTGCATAGAGCCGAGTGCATGGAGCCAAGTGCAAAGAGCCAAGTGCATAGCGTTCGCAGCTATGCAAGTTAAGTTTAGCTTTCTAGGGCGCCGGGGCAGGACTTTGATCGTTGATCGGTTTTGCAAGCCTCTGCGGGGATCGGCGTGGTCAAGGTACAGAAATTCGAGGTTTTGTACGATTTCTGATCTGCCCGCGCGACCCTCTGCGGGGATCGGCGTGGTCGAGATACAAAAACTCGAGGTTTTTTGCGATTTCTGTCTGCCCGCGCGACCCTCTGCGGGGATCGGCGTGGTCGAGGTGCAAAAACTCGAGGTTGTTTTTGCGTTTTTGCGGTGCGCGGATGAACCCTCTGCGGGGATCGGCGTGGTCGAGGTGCAAAAACTCGAGGTTTTTGCGTTTTTCGGCGCGCGGATGAACCCTCTGCGGGGATCGTGCGTCGACGCGCTCTTGCTGTGGCGCCGTGCGAATTCGTTTTAGTCTCGGTGAACCCTCTGCGGAGATCGTGCGTGTCGAAGCGCTCTCGCTGTGGCGCCGTGCGATTTTATTACTCGCAAAACGGCCTTTGGAAGTTGCGTCGTGGTTTGCGCGCCTGCTTTCGCAATCGCGCGGTCGCGGGTTCGAGTCCCTCCTGGTCCGCGGCAGCTCCGGCTCAAGCAAAGAAGCCGTAGTATGTGGAGTGTACTCCTGGCGGCTCCGACTGAAGCGCAGACGTATAGTGCGCGGAGCACCTCCACAGCTCAGCTCAGGCTGAGCATCTTGCGCGCAGATACAAGCGCCGAGCGTCTTGCGGAGAGAAACTTGCACAACGTGCACAGAACAGCTTGAAGACAGATGTCGAGCCACTTGCGTGCAGCAGCTTGCAGAGAGCAACTTGCGCGCAGCAGCCTGGAACAATGCAGCTTGCGCAGACACTGCCATGTTTCCTCTCGTGGGACGATGAGATGGAGCTCTCATGTGACCATACACATTGAGCATCGCCGCGTGCAGACACGCTCGCCGCATCGATGTAAAAAGGTGTCCCCGCGGCTGGAGAGAGCGCTTGAAAAAAAAATGCTCTCGGGCCAATCGCCCTCGGCCCCCCCCCCCGCCCATTTTTCGGGTCCGCCGTCCGCCTTGGAACTCGTAGGTGTAGTCCTCACAGGGCGTCACCGCCAGCTCCATCTCCGGCAGCTCCGGGAGCTCCGGGGCCGAGAGGAGCTGCGGCGCCGGGTGCAGACCCGCCTGGCAGAGGTCCAGCAGGAAAGGTCCTGGTGGCCATGGGTCCAAATCCCGTACCCCCATCCCCACTAAAATAGACTAGAATGGGTGGTGCACCTACCCCTAATTTTTCGCTTTTTTTGGATCGCAAATGGGTGGTGGGTCCAAATTTCCAAAGTGTGGGTCCGCATAAAAGCAAAAAAACATATGGACCACAGGTTTTTGTCTTTTCCATTTACCAGGGCTTTGGGTCTACATTAACAACCACCACATTGACCACAGGTTTTTGTCTTTTCCATTTACCAGGGCTTTGGGTCCACATAAAAAAAAAAAACAGAAACACACCACATGGACCACAGGTGTTTGTCGTTTCCATTTAGCAGGGCTTTGGGTCCACATTAAAAACCACCACATGGACCACAGGTTTTTGTCTTCCATTTAGCAGGGCTTTGGGTCCACATTAACAACCACCACATGGACCACAGGTTT
>CAUJNA010001929.1:25000-50516 GCA_963377175.1 Effrenium voratum | reverse complement strand
AAAGCCCCGACGCCTAAGGCCGGTGCCGCTGCTCCCGAAAAGAAGGACCCCAAGAAAAAGAGCGCACCTAAGCCAAAGGACACCGAGGAGAAGTACTGCTTTGACTTCCAGAAGGGCTCGTGCACGAGGGGGGCAAATTGCCCTTACGCGCACCGCAAGGAGCCGCGAGGACTCTCTGCGACCCGTGGCAGACCGAACTCCCCCAAGGGCAACAAGGGAGACAAAGCACCGTGCTCTTTCTTTGCCCAAGGGAAGTGCACTAGAGGTGACAAATGCAAGTTTAGCCATGCCTCCACGGGCGGCAAGTCAGCCGCTGCGGCATCGAGCAACAAGGCCAATGCCAATCCTGCGGCACCCAAGCCTAAGCCTAAGGCCAAAGCCGCTGCAGTCTGCACTAGGTACGCCATGTTCGCAAAGCCGATCAACCCGGTAGGGGTGTCATTCGACACCAATGCTCATGTGCACGAGATCCCCGCCGAAGGCGATGGTTTCAAGCTCGAGTATGAGGACCGGCAGTACAATAGGATGTTTCCTAATTCAAAGGACTGCCCCAGGCCGACCAAAGGCACGAACAAGGCAGCACGCAAGGCCGCGAACCAGTTGAATGCCGTAATCAAAGCCATTGAGAATGGAGCCAAGCCCGCTTGTGGTTTCATGTGCAATGTGGAATCTGATTCCATCTCAAGCCTATCGTGTGACGAGTGCCTGAGAATTGCCATGCCGCCTCACGATGTCCGCAAGGATGTCGAAGCGCCAAGGGCAGCCACCCCTGCCCCAAAGGGAAAGGACGTGTGGCTCATTGATTCCGGTAGTGAGCAGGACCTCATCAGCAAAGCTGCCCTGAGGAATGCATCCAAGGCGGTCCGAAAACAGGCTCCTCAGCCTATTCGCCTTGTGACTGCAAACGGAAACATCACTGCTTCCGAAATCGCCGACATCAATGTCGATGCATTGTGTGAGCCCGCTCAGCCTTACATCCTTGCGAGCTCTCCCGCAGTGCTGTCGTTGGGTGTGAAGTGCCTGGATCAAGGATACTCCTTCCATTGGGAGTCCGGGAAGGCGCCAACCATGGTTCGCCCTGATGGTGCTCTGATCCAGCTCAAGGTTGACGGTCATGTGCCAAACATGGATTCTAGCTGTGAAGCTGAGCCATCGTTGAGTGCAGTAGCTGCATCCAATCTCGAAGATCCTCAGGGGCCGAGGTACAGAGGGGTGTGGCTATCGTATGGACAAGGACGGGTACATGGACCTCGAAGATTTGGGTTTCGCGCTCCGCAAGGAGCTGCGGCATCCAATTCCGTGGAACATGCAAAACATCATGGACATCTTCAAGCTCGACAAGAAGCAGAGGTTCATTGCGCTTGGTTGCCCGGACGCAGGCCGGTGCGGAGACGTCCCTTGTTCTCATTGGCTATTCAAAGTGAAAGCCTCCCAGGAACATGAGGACTGGCTCAACATCGACGACTTCGGGATTGCCAAGCTGTGGTATGTCAACCCTGGAACCGACCTCGGTCGGTGGGCCGGCTGGGACGTCTGCGATGATCCGCCAACGGTGTTGTACCACCGCACGGACAAACGCAATTTTGCAAGCATCATGCGCAATGGTTTGGTGCCTGGCGGTGGAGACCAGCATGAGACCGGACGCCCACATGTTTACTTTGCAGACGTTCCAAGCACAAGCGGCCATTACATCTCTGGTGTCCGTGCAGATTGCCCGCTCGAGATTCAGATCGATCTTGGCATGGCGATTCGTGCCGGTCTATGCTTTTTCAAGACGGAATCGGATGGTGTGCTCACTCGGGACAAAGTCCCGAACTACGTCATCCTTTCAGTTTTGGACGCCACCAACGGAGACGTATGGTACACACGCTCTGAGCAATCAGAAGCAGATGCTACAGCAGTATCTGCACAGCTTGGGAATGAAGCGTGAGCACCGGGTGCCGACGACCGCAGCAATGCCTTGGAAAGAACTGCCACGACAAGGGCCAACGCTGCCTCACCTCGCGCCCCGCAAGGGGATGCGAAGAGGCAGAAGACATTCAATCCCATGGAGAACGTGGAAATGAAGGTCGCCAAGTGTCCCGTGTGCAACAATGATATCTTTGAGGGGCAGGTCAATTGCACTACGTGCGGACAGTTATCTCCCCTCAACCAACGCCTCTTGAAGGACCAGCAGCGCAACTACATCAAGCAGCGCTCCAACCTCCTCAAGAAGATGGGACTCAGCACGCGCATCACTGCAGAGGTCCTGGCGTCAGTGGGTACAAGCGACGAGGCCTGAACTCCCCGGACAGCGCTGTGATTCAGGAGGGCCGAAAGAAGTTGAAGTCCGCCCTGAAGAACGGCTATCATTCTCTCATCGACCGCTATGAGCTCGATTTGCAATACAGGGTTAGGATGATTGAGGCCGGGCGCCGGGAGGCGGATATGCTTCGCATGGAACTATGCGCAAACCTGGTGTTAGCAGCTCCGAAACAGTCGCAAGCTCAGCGTACGCTTGGTGTTGGTCCAGGATCAACATCCGATTCGCGAATCGCAAGGCTCGCGTACGTGAAGATGGAGCTTGAGTTCATGGTCATGCAGCTGAGAGGTGCGCTGACGTCACGTTGGATCGTTATGTTCCAAGGTATGCCATACTCCCCCCGCGCCTTTGTCCACATCGTGCTGGAGCAGGACAAGCCTCGCAGCATTGGTTGCTGGAATGGGTTGGTCTACCTGTCCGGCCAAAGCGAAGGTGAACTCCGCGAAGAGCTTGAATTTAGGCAAAATGAGCGGGCCGCGTGGAACTCCGTGGAGTTCTCACGCAGTGAAAGCGGGAAACATCTTGCCCGCAATGCGGCACGCTATGCCTCCACACTTCCTATGCTTCTCCCGCCGCCCGCGAGGGCGAGCAGTGGGGCAGCACGGAGTGGGATGACTGGTGCAGCAGTGGTTGGGGCAGCTGGGGCGGCAATACAGGCAGTGGCCAACAGTCAAATTGGCGGTGGCGTTGAAAACGCACCCATCATGGAGTTGCATGTGCAGATGAAACCCGACCGGTCTTCCCTCTGTTGTGTTTTTGTTTGGCTGCTTTGTGAAAGGTCCCTTTAACACGCAGAGGGGGGTGAAGAATTCAATCGGTCAGTTTGAGGGCTTAACATCTATTGCATCCGCAGTGTGGCTGTTCAAGCGTGAAAATGTGCGAGCAGCGCAATTGGACGGTTTGTTGTTTCCTTTTGGGCCCCAAACCGGTAACCCTTGAATCTATAGAAGGTGAGCAAATTGGAACGATGAAGGTGTACCCCCCCCGAGTAGTTTGTTTTGTATTGGTCCTTAAAAACCACCAAAGACGGCGGCAAAAACCAAAAAGGGGCGAGTGTGTCGCTCCTGAACGCTGGGAAACCCGTCGCTCCCGAACGCTGAAAAAGAATCGCTTCGGAACGCCGGAAAACGTACTAATCGCTTCGGCACGCTGGAAGCGCAGCACCGGCGAGTGCTTCGCTCTTGAGAGCTGGGACAGGAACCAGCACCCATGCGTCCACGCGCCCGCCTGCCCACGGGCCTCACGCACTGCTCGCACCTTCTGGATGTTCATGTTCGCAGCGGGTCCAGGCGCCCACGCACCGCGCCGGGCTGTTCGTGTTCGAAGCGCTGGTTAACGCCCCCCATGCTCACGCACCCACATGACCACGCGCCCAAGCACTGCTTGCAGTACCAGACGATTTTGCACATTGGTTACAGAGCAGGCTGGGTTGGCTCATTTGAGAGGGTGTGCTTATCACCCCCCCCCCAAGAACCAATTGATTTTGCATGCCGCCCTGCTGGGATGAAGCAGTTCAGCGGGTGTGCTTATCACCTCCCCAGAACCAGATGACTTTCCACATTTGGTTCAGGCTGGGCTGGTCAGTTGAGCGGGTCACCCCCCGCAACCCCCCTTCTGAAGTGATTGCTTTGCCAAAAAGGGGCCCAACTTGTTGTTCGCAGCATTCCTATGTTGGCCAAGAACTTTCATTGTAATTTCTGGCAGTTTGTGGCTGGTTTACTGGCGATTGGTACGGAACCCCTCATGCCGGAAAAAGGATGTTGCTGACAGGCGGGCTTGCAATGTCGGCGCAGCAGATGGGCAGTTGTGCTGATCTTTCTCCACCGTTCCTTCCAGTCCATCCGGAGTCCATCCCCTTCCTATTGCTCATCCTTTCCTTTCACCCACCTCCCGGTCTCCCCAAAATCACTAATTGAGCCGGTAGAAAGGAGTTAAGAAAGAGAAAGGGAGAGAGAGGCTCGAGGGGGAACGGAGGGAAGCGAGGGAATGGGAATCACCTAGCTGGCAATTAATTATTAGCTTATCGTAGTTACCTTTCCATATCGTTTTTTTAGAGTAATGTGCAGATTTATCATTGCTTTCTGCATGGACTCAGCACTTGGGTAAGAGAAGGACCGTGGAAAGCTGCAAATGCAGTGAAGTGACTTCTCCTTCCTTCCACTTCACTTTGCACAGGCATGCCCTTCAGGTGAGGATACGTGGCCTGAAAGTCAAGCCGGCTTGTGGAATTCTTGGAATGGCCAAGCTCCGATCTCATGCTTTGTTGAATGACGATTCATTTGATTCATGCCCAAGGGATAGTCTCACCTCTGCAATGGTAGCTCTAGTAGCTACAACCAGTACGCCAGCAAACGCGCCATGTGGCCAAGTCAGGGCAAAGAACTTGGCTGGCACACTGCCTGCCATGGCGAGTCAGGAGCTGCATGGCGGCGCTGTCTTTGGCCGCTGCTTTCTCTTTCGCCACGTGGCAGAGTGCCAGGCTGGCCTGGCCGTGGGCCACGCAGCCGCAGAGGGAGCAACAGCCAAAGCCCTGCGTCGCCTCGATGCAGCACTGACAGAGGCTCCGGTATGGGGTAAGTTTTCCTATGGGTGCTATGCTGGCTCTGGATTGACAAGGCTCAGCCGTTGGAATCAACCCCTGAACTCATTCTCAGAGATGCACACAAAGTAGTTGCAGCTGTGCGAGAAACTCGGGGAGACACAGATGGGAGTCTCTCAAATGGTGGAGCCTTTCTTTGTTCGTTCTTCATTTCGGGGACCCTAGTTTGAGAAACACCAACACATCACCAAGTGTTCTTGAAGGATTTTTTTTGGCTCGTGTTTTTTTCAGCCGACTGGGGCGACTGCTCTGACCACGCTTGCAATTTGGATGGTCGTGCTCAGTCATAACCTCCTGGATGATGGCTCTGTGGTCACTTGGGGCGTGGTGACTGCAGCCGATTCCGAGAGCAGTTGGTGCGGGTCTAGAAGATCCACAGAACTTGCAATGCTTTTGCAGCCATCTCGGATGACGGGTGTGTGGTGAGTTGGGGCAATTCAGACTGTGGCGGTGACAGCAGCCAAATCAGTTGGTGCGGGTCCAGCAGACCCAAGCAGTTGACAGTGCTTTCGCTGCCATCCTGGACCACGGTTCTGTGACAGCAGCCAAGTGCAGGAGCTCTTGGTGCAGGTCAAGCAGATCCACGCGACTGACAAATGCTTTTGCAGCCATCTTGAAGGATGGCTCAGTGGGGACGGGGCAATCCAAGTGACGGCAGCGACAGCAGCCACGTTCTGGAGCAGTTGGTGCGCATCCAGCAGATCCAAGCGTCACTGGGAGAATAGCCAAGTGCGAGAGCAGTTGGTATGAGTCCAGCAGATCCAAGCAACTGCCTATGCTTTCGCTGCCATCTTGGAGGACGGCTCTGTGTAGTCAGAGGAACGGTGGTAACAGTAGTGGAATTCGGGCTCTACTTGACGCGTTGTGAGACGTGGCTCACTGGAAGCGTTTGTGTTTTCCTTTCGGAAGACAACATCTTCTCGTTTTGATTTGAGGCCACCGCTTGCCAAACCATGTTGGGAGGGCACGCATCAGGGAGATCGCATGCAAATTGGAGGTCTCGTTGGTTTGGGCGAGGGAAGCAGATTCTTTTTTGTGGGTGGGGCAAAGCTGCACCTCTTGGCGGGGGTAGCCTTCAAAAGAGACATGCAACTTACCCAACGGTACCAAACCAACTGCTGGACCGCCCAGCATGGCAAACATATGTTCCCTTTGGTTTCCCTTTAAAACCACCCCCGAAAAGACACCACACTCCTACGGAAAAGGCCAGACCCAGCCGCTTCGTGGCAATTCGGCCTAGGCCACGAGAATGATGCCAGGCTGGTGACGTGAGTGAGCGCTGCCTGAGTGAGGGATGGATGGCACATAGCGAGACACGCACTTTCTTTGGTTTTTCTATTTGTTCCCTGCTATTCCATGAGACAAGAAGGGCTGACTCAACGTGTGTTCAAACATTTTACGCCCAAGAATGGCCGCAGGCCACTTTTCTCGGGGTTGGGAAGGATGGTTCTCAACTCCCGAACCGGGATTTAGGCAATGGTAAGGAACATATTCGCCCCCGTACCCTTCCACTTTCTGTGACGACTGCCTCATGAGCTACGGTTGTTGGAAGGGTAGAAGCTGGCTTTGAGCAGCTTAGACTCAAATCCAAGGGTTTCGACTTCGATTTCCCCAAGCGAAGCCATCCTGAACCCAAGGCGGGTGTCTCCAAACAATTGCGACCCCCGCAAAATGGCCGGTTTCCCTTTGGATGCTTGAAACCAGCCAACAGTGGGGGTTCCCTATTTTGCAAAAGAGCCCATCGCTGATACGTTTGATACTCCCCCCTTGACGAAACTGGATGTTCTTGTGAAATGAACCCAGAATGGGTCTTAGCTTCGTGACACATGTTTGAGCTTGGGACCCCTCCATATGCATCGTTTCATTTTCCTTTTCAACAGGTCTGGGATTTTCGGCCTCGGCGGGGAGCCAGAACTGTTTGGACGTCCGTCTCAAAATGAGGGGTCTGGTCGACTAAACGCGAGCAGCCAGATTTTTGGATAAGGCCAAACTTGGAGCTGCCAGCCCTTGAGATTGCTCGGTATCTTACTGCGTGTCTGTTGTTGGGGGACCCCTGTTTGGTAAAGGGAAGCCAAAAGGAAACCAACCACTTTGGGGTCTCCTAAGTTTGAGACACCCCCACATGATCCCCTGACAATTACTTCTTTCCCCAACAGGACATGGCAAAGATTGCTGCAAATGTGTAAATGTCCGGGTCACGAATCGCCAATTTGGGTTGGGGGGCCGAAGTCGGTGCCTTTTGGGTTGAGAGGGGCTACTGGGGCAGGCGATTTTGGGGCACACTCGACTCGCGGATTCGCTAGGCCTGAGCCTGGTCGACTCCTGCGCACCGAGGGCGCAGGCACAGGTTTTCCATTGGACGTGATTTCTCATTTTCCCAGATTGTGCATGGTTGGTTTTCCACTAGGACAAACCCGCCACTGTCCTCTTGGCTTGTAAAGAGTTCCCGTGGTGCTTACCTACGCCCCTTCCTCCCACCAAGATGGCATCTAACAGGGTCTTCAAGATTAACCTTGGTAGCTTCCAGGTGCTTTCCTGGGAGGAAGAGTATTATGTTCCTCCTATTAATCGGGGGTGTCACCAAAAAAGGAGATGCGGATTCCTACTAAAAGGGCACCACGCCCGCCTTTCTTGATCAACCAGGGGTTGACAAGAACACAGTAAATTGCAACCACATGGATGGGTTTTCTTGCGGTATTTCGGGCATCCATCGCACTCTTCCAGCAACCATGGAAGCTGACGGACGGGTTTTTTAAGACTGCAGCTCTCTTGGGAAAGCCCCCTCTCCACTTCCATGCGTGTTGGAATGGGGGGGGGATATGCTTATCAAGGAACTGCTTCCGGGTCCCGTTTCCTGATGCCAGACCGATTTTAGCCCTTGGTAAGGCCTACAAAGGCCTGGGTCTACAGGACCCTTTGCGCCCTTGCCAGACTTCATTCACTCGAGCCTGGTCTCTTCGACCCCTCTCTCTCAAGCTTACTCCTCGGTGGGCCCTTGGATCTGTTGGGCAAGGTTTGTAGCAATTGGCCTCCAGGGACACTGAAAGGCGTGAGCGTGACCCCATTGGCCCAACCGCATTCGAATCCATGCCCAAATGCCCTGAGGCAGAACCTCCTTTTCTTGGCGGTAATGTGAAACCGAGATAAGTTGATGTTCACGCCACGTTGGGTCGTGTCAACACCAGTTGGAACCCTTCATGGCAGCGATTTCTCGTAACATCTCAAGCTTCCTTTTTTTCAAGCATCGGTTTTGCACATGTGCAGGTATGTGGCTGTTGAATTGGCGGGCCCTTTGTGGACACCAATGGTGGACATCATTTGCTTGGGGTTTTGCGGGCGCCGACCATTCTTGAGTGTTCCCTTTTAAGTTGGCTAGTCCATCGACAGTTTTCGAGTTGGCGGTCCTCTTAAAAGACTCATAACTACGGTCCTCTTAGCACAACTCATACCTACGCATTTGGGTTTGCCTCATGAGGGAGCAGCAGAATTGCGTGGGGCTGGGTGTGTGTTTGTGGCTTCCCTAAGCCCTCCGAAACGGGTTCTTCCGGCCAGGGCGGAGGCATGTGGCAGTGGGCTCCGACGGGGCCACCGAGAAGGCGCCCCATTTGGGAGCGAACGGGCCGGGTTTAGATCCATTTGACCACAAAGCAACGTTTTCTAGGCACCAGCCAGTGAAGATACCCTCTTCTTCTTTTTTTTGGGGGGCATTTTGTGGGTCCCCCCCAAAAAGACACACTCCTATTGCCCTTGGTTGCCAGCTAAACCCCAACACCCCGAGTAAACCTTGAGACATGTTTGGAGTTTAAAGGGGTTTCTGATGCGTGGCGTGTCTTTTGTCGGCCTGGTGGATTGACCGGCGATGTCCCCCAGGATTCCCTCTTGAAGGGACCCCCCTCCAGAATGGCCTTTCCTGCAAAAGCATACCCGGACCCCCGGTCCCAGGGATGGACTCTGGGGGTCCATGGCGAGCTCACTGACTGTTTGGCGCCGAAATCACACATGCAGGTTCCTGTGTGTCTGAGCCATCTAGTTTGCCTGATGGCGCACAAGCTTGCGGTTTTGAGTACACCTCATTTTTCTGACCTGGAAAACTGTTGACGAGGAACCTCGTTTGGAGGGCCCCCGAATTTCGACGCACTGCGCATGGTAGGCTGTTGTGCATTGTCAGTCATCAGCCATGGCTCAATTGACACACCTGACCAGGATGAACGGAACAAAGAACACACTTCCAAACACACCGCCAGTTTACAAAACTATCATTCCTAAAGCAGGAGTCGAAGAGGATCGTTCCCTTCCTAAACGGTCTTCGTACCGAAGGTTGTACAGCTCGACCCATTGTGTGATCACGATTGTTCGATCCTTGGAGCTTTGGTTGACGATTCGCCTGGGCTGGTTTCCTCTGAATTTCCTCAGAGAAGTCTCAATTCAGAGTTCTGGATGAGGTATAGTATGGCTCAAGCTTTCCTCTTGTTTTCCTTTCACCATTTCTCAAGAGTTATAGATGGGGGCGTTTCCAGCTCCAGGCTGAGATAGTTTTAGGAATCGGACCCCCCCGAAAAAGTTGGTTTCTTTGTTGGTGTTCGTTGGAAACAAAGTTTCCTCTGAAAGCCAACCCACCAGACTGGCTAGGAACAGGCCTCGCGGCATGCCACCCATAGCGAGGACGCAGATGTGTGGCTCGGATGCAGTGCGAAATCGATTTCGCGATTTTCAAGGGAAGGACCAGGGACACCTAGTTTGTCTTTGAAGGGTACCTCTTTTCAGATGATTTTGAAGTGAAACCAAAGGAGAGAGCACTATTCTCGGGGTTCCCCTATTTTGAGACAGGTACACTGATGTATTTGAGAATTTGGTAGAATCCCAAAGGGGACTCCGAGGTTCAGGTAGCTGAGGGACCAGGACCGAACAGTTTTGCCCTTGCAGTTTTATATTTAGCGGGACGGTCAAATCACTTTGAGTCTCAGGACAAATTTCCACCCGGCGGGCTTCGCAGGGTTGCACAGGTGCCCAGGTCCTTTCTGTATTCTTTGCGATGGCGCGCTGTGTAAACTATGTTTAACAAACGTTTAAGGCGGCAATCGGAGGGCCGTCGTTTTGCGCCTGAAGGAGTTGTTCGGAATTTGTGCAACAGCATTTTGTTGAGACCCCCCTTCAAACATCTTCCATTGGCTTAAGAGTATATTGTTATTCCCCTCAGTTGGTTGTACAGGGGGGGGGTTACCTATCACCACTGGACCCAAGCGAACATGGTTGGCTTCCTGAAGCTTGAAAGTGCAAGCACTTGGTCCAGGGAAATGCAGAGGGCAAAAGGCTGAGAGTTTACATGAGTGGCTCGTCTATTTTTGGGAGAGCTTTTTTGTTGGTTTGAAAGGGCCAAACCAGCCACGGGGCATCATCCCTACGCTTCCTGATATGGCTCTCTCTTTGCGGCTGCAAGAAACTCCTGGAATTAGACTGGGTCCTCTCCAAACCCTTCTTCCTCTACATCCTACCTCTACCTCCAAGTAAAAGTAATAAGAAGATAACAGATAGAATGATGTTCAATGAAGATACCGTAGTTATGAATATAAGAAATATATGAACATGACCAGATAAAGAAACAACTACAACAGATAAATGTGAACATGACAAATCCAGGTGACATCAAAGACTAGTAACTAAAGATGACATGGATATCTATTCCCATTACACTCCTTTTCTTTTATGATCCTCTTCAACATCTTTACCCTTTGGTTAATCTATTTCTCATTCATTTCTATTTGGTAACATTCCAAGCTGCGAGTGACGCGTGATAGGTGAAGAGATAGAGATGCAGCTGCAAGCTCTACGCCCATGTCCCCAAAGGTTTGCCTCCCAGGTATGTGGAGGTGGACGGCAAGGGCCGCGGAGGCGCCAGTGGGAATTGCCTTGGTAGGGGAGCATTCGGAAACCGATGTTCTGATTTACCGAAGAAATGCCATTGTGGTTATGATTGGTTTGCTTACAAGATTCAGGGCAGCCCCTTCGAAGGGAAACGTAGATGAGGGGTTTGGGAACAATTGGGTTTGAGCAGGTTTAAGCAGGTGGCCCAACCTTGGTGTTTACAGTGCTCAATCTTGGTGCGCCAATTTGGGCTCTGTCTGAAAGGCAAAGCGTCGGGGGCAAAGCGTCTCTTATCAAACAAGTCAGTGCCTAAGCCGCAGGATGCTTTAGGGCTCCGCAACAATCATCTCTTGATTGAATCTACCTTCTTGTTTTATGTTTTTTAAGCATCTATCATAAGGCAGCCTTTAAATTAAAAGGCTCGAATGGCCCGAAGACGTGTTCACCGTGCCGTGACCGTCGCTGCGCATGGTGGAGATCTGACTGGCCAATTTTGCCGTTTTCGAAGTAGAACAGCCGTTGTGAGAGAGGGAAGCTGACTTTGCCCGAGCGATACATGGGCCCAGCTTGACAATGACAAACATGCACTAGTCTCATTGCTTGCCGTGAAAGGGAATTTCGAGGCTTAGTTTGGCTTCGTTGGCTTCAGAATTGGGTTCTTCCGGAAAGGGTTGTCTGAAGGCGCTGCGATGTGCCCAGAATGCAAAGAAAAGACAATGGCAGCCGAAACCTTCCGCAGTTTGCCATCCCTTATATTTGTTTGTTACTTTCCACAGAGGATTGGACACAGACCTCACTCGGGTTCCCTTGAGCCGTGCGGGTTTCTCACAGGTGACTCAGAAGTTGGCCGCAGCAGAGATTTTACCAGGAGAGGGTCCGGCCGTGCGTGTTGCTTTGGTCCAAAGGTTTCCGCACTCTGGCGTTGCAACTGGGAATGGTACGGTGGATGCTCTGAATACTGCGAGCAAACCCACCACACAACTATGCTGAACAGCAAATTAGAGGATTTCTTTGTTTCCTTACTTGCAATATTGAGTTGGCATCCACTTCCAGATAGAACTCGCTTCTTTCTGCCTGTCTTGGGTGCCGTCCCAGGCAATTAGATTTTGTTTACGTCCAGGAGGGAATGAAACCCTTTAAATCGGCAACCTCACATCCAATGTCCTCTGGAATTTCTTTCAACCAAAGGGGATCCCCTATTTTGAGACTGAATTATGTGCTTTACTAGACCTCCTGATTCCAGGCCATTTTGTTTTCTCCTTTCGCATGGGTTGAAACTTTAAACATGGATACCCAATTGCTTGGCCCCTGGGTCGTGTCGGTGGTTGTTGTCACTGGGAACGATTGAGATGGGATTAAATGGGAACCAACGTGACAGCCTGGTTGGGGTGCCGCTTTTGCAGGGAGTACCAGATTCCACGAAAAGGCAGTTTCAAAAACCAAACAGCCACAGTTTCTTGCGTGCTCCGAACTATTCTTTTTGGTTTTGCAACCCCATAAAGGGGTTCCAAATTTGAGAAAGCTCATGATAAAAGAAGCCAGTTTGATGGGTTCCCGAAAATGTCCCATTTGGCTTCGTCTCCGGAAGTGTGTTCTTTTCGGTTGTTTTGTTTGGTTTCCCCGCAAAGCAACCTCAGTGCGGCAAAGTTGCGCTGCATTTTACATCTGGCTGTCCCCCAGCTACGGTCAGGACGGAGACGCACGCCAGAGGCGCGAGGGTGCATGGGCTGTCCATGCGACCCTGGTCAAGATTGGCCGTTTGCGGCTGTTGACGTTTGAGGGCCACAGACGGAGAAGGTAGGAAGGTGCTGAGGTGTGAGGGAAGGCAGGCGTCGTTTTGGGGAAGGCACTCTTCCGGTCAATGCTTTTGTTGAGTCATAGATGCCATACTTAGCTTGAGTCATGGACCCTCTCCCTGTCGCGTTGGACATGTTTTCTTCTGGTTCCACGTTCATTCATTGATGTTCAGGATAGTTGTGCAGCAGCCCTCTCCCCCACAAGGTACGTGTCAAGATAGGAGGCCACCGAAAATGGTGAGTTTTCGTTTTGGTTTCCCTCTAAACCAAGGCAAAGTACCCCAAGAAACACACCCCTAGATTCTGGCATGGCGTCTTTGCATGTTAGTTGTGTTTCTCGTCGGCAAGGTGGCTTGGAGACAAATACGAACTCTTCACCACTTGGAAATCTGACACCGATGGTTGGTGTCATGTTGGTTTTCCTTTGCAAGGTGCCATGAGATGCATGGGTAGGTCGTGTTTGGATTTTGGTTTGCCTTAAACAGGAAAGCCAAAGGCGAAGCATCATATTTCCAAGTGACATAAAAACCAAGGCAACAGCAAGGAAGACCTCCCCGATTTACATCCCACCCGAACCTGCCAGGCCTCTCGTCCAGGAAGCTGATGGCTCATGCTGCGACACGGAAGGAGGGCGGCTATGCCATGAGTTCGGAAGTGGATGTGTGCCCAGCTGACGGCGTCACCGATGCGGGGGTAAAGAGTTAGGTTTGCTTGGGGATCCCTTAATTCAGGTTTTGGCATTGCTAAACACATGCAGATTTGTTGCGTTGTTACTTGCGCAGCATGCCCGCCATATTGCCAGTAAGTTGCAATATGAAACGGGACTTTTCACACCAACTGAAAGGAGGTAAGTGGCGAAAGCAACAGAGGGAGTCTTTTTGGTTGTTTATTATGGTTAGTAGGGCAAACTGGTGGGAACTGATTTGGGCACATGGAATCGGTACTGGTCACTGATCACCACCGGCACACATCTCCCGCAACTCAGCTCCGACAACTTGAAGACAGGGGGGCTCTCTGCCCCAATCTAAGATGATCCGGGGTTAGCGAAGTGGCTGATAATGCCACTGAACTCCCGCCTTTGCAGGAAACCCCTGAGACTTGGAGTCGTCGCTCGGACATTCCTCGCATCCCATCCGGATCCTGGTTCTGGGTTGCTTGGCTAGGAGCCGAACGCGACCAACGGCACAAAAGCGAACGGCACAAAAGCGAACGGCACAAAAGCGAACAGCAAGACGACGACCACCAAGCCGGACGCGGAGAATGAGGAAGAGAGTACAGACGATGACGATCCGGTGCAGGCCTGGCTTTGGGCAGGGTGCAAAGATCTTAGGAGAACGGGCCAACTGGGTATCTGGGTGTGTGTCAAAACAGGGGACGACTCCCCGCATGTATTTCTCACAAAATGAAGGCACAATATTCCTTCCGGCGGTGAGCGCAGTTCTTGGGTTCTTGGGTGGCCTTTGGTTGCTTTAGCTGAATGGAAACTCCTTCCATAAGTAGAGGGTCCTCTCGCCTCAACCAATATCCAGATTGTATGGGGGAAACAAGGGTTGGATGATGCGGGTTGCTTCCCTCATTCAAGGCAACAGTTGACCATGCTGCCGAGCATGGTGGCAACTGCTGACATGGATCATCAATAAACGGCGCTGCTGGGCATCGACAATCAAGGCATCACACTGCGCGAAACACCATGAATTATTCTACCCCCCCTCATCCACTGCACTCACGGGGCATGGATTTCGAATTTCGACCGCTTGCCCCTAGCATTCTTCTTTTCCACGACATCTGCAGGAAAAATGCAGGAAATCCTTGTTTTGGGTCTGACGAATCCCTTGTAAAACATCGGCTTGATTCCTTCAGCACCATTTGGGCTGTGAGCTGTGGGCAGTTTTTGGGATAGGCTTTGGAAGAAAGCCAGAGCCACACTTGACGGGGGCCTTGAAAAAAGTCGTGCGTGTAGATTTTGACAGCAATACCCTTTCGAGGCAAAGGACAAGGTTTGATTTTGTCTTTTGTGCAGCGACCCAAATCTCACAGCGAGCGAGCGAGCGAGCGAGCGAGCGAGCGAGCGAGCGAGCGAGGGAGGGAGGGAGGGAGGGAGGGAGGGAGGGAGGGAGGGAGGGAGGGACAGAGAGAGAGAGAGAAAGAGAGAGAGAGGCGAGAAGCGTTGGATCTAGCAGCCCCCATTGCCTTGCCAGGACTGCGTCTACAATGATGCTCGGAGGCACTGAATTGAAAGGAGCTGACGAGGCTTTCAGGCGGAGGTGCCTAATTTGCATTGCGGAGGTTTCAGGCGGAGGCTTTCAGGCGGAGGTCCCACCTTTGGGGAACACACATTGCGTGCCTCCCTCTCGCTCTCTCCCCTTCCCTCCCTCCCTCCTCTCTCTCTCCCTCCCCCCCCCTCTCTCTCTCTCTCTCTCTCTCTCTCTCTCTCTCTCTCTCTCTATCTCTCGCTCTCCCTCTCTCTTTCTCTCTCTCTCGCTCTAGTTGTCTCGCTCTGTCTCGCTCTATCTCTCTCTCTCTCTTTCTCTCTCGCTCTCTCGCTCTCTCGCTCTCTTCCTGTCTTCCTTTCTTCCTTTCTTCCTTTCTTCCTTTCTTCCTTTTTTCCTTTCTTCCTTTCTTCCTTTCTTCCTTCTTCCTTTCTTCCTTTCTTCCTCTCTCTCTCTCTCTCTGTCTCTCTCTCTCTCTTGTCAAATATCATGTTGCACTACTTGTCACTTGTGCATGCATGATGTACACTACCCGACTGCAGGCCTTGAGTCTACCAGGAAAAGAGTGCATGCTGGCTAACTACATTTGTGTTTGTGACAACAGAAACAACACTTGCACTTGCAGTAAAGTACCAACGTATTTTAACGTGGTAGCGGAGCTGAGATCCTAAACATAGGGGAGCTCCAGTAACAGCAGTAAGTACCACAACTGCACAGGCAACCACATGCCCAACTACTACGACATGTCAGGAGAACCAGCAGCAGCATCAGCACAACCAACTACAGGAGCAGACAACGGGCCCACAGCAGAGGAGACAATAGGAGCCACAACTACGGGAACAACACAGGAGCAGGAAGACGTCCAAAGGCTACACAAATGCAAGCTGCCAGCACCGTTCTTCACTGGTGACTACTCACAGTACGAAGAGTGGCTGTTCAAACTACAAGCATACCTCGGACTCATCGACCGAGACTTCGACATGGTGCTACAACTAGCACAAGCAGCTACAAGACAAATTGAAGATGCAGACATCAGAGCCCACATACGCGACCCTACACAGGCAGCAAAAGCAGTAGATCTCTCACGAGACCTACACTACATCCTCATCAACATCTGCCAAGGTGCAGCAGCTACAGTGGTCAGACAAAACCGCTACAATGCCAATGGATGTGAAACACTACGGCTTTGCACAACAGGTTCAGCCTACCAGTAGGAACACGCAGTGTTGGCTACCTCACCAAACTACTGGAACCTACATTCAATGAAGCGCAATTTGAAGAACAATTCCTACAGTGGGAGTATGACATCAACCGCTACGAGAAAGACAACGGCACAGCACTACCAGATGGAGTGAAGATTGCAATACTACTCAACAAGACTAAAGGAGCACTTCAACAACATCTCCAACTACGCGCTGGACAGATCACGAACTACAACGAGATCAGAGTTGTGATCCTGGACTACTACAAAACCATATCTGCATTCTCAAGAGCGAGCTCAGCAGTTGGCACAAACTACAATGGTGGAACAGCACCAATGGACGTGGACAACATTTGGAGAAAAGGAAGAAACTACAAAGGCAAAGGCAAATATGGAGGCAAAGGACACTACAAAGGAAAGAAAGGAAAAGGCAAGTACAGAAGCAAAGGCCACTACAAAGGATTCGACAAAGGCAGCAAAGGAAACTACAACAAAGGAGGATACAACAAGAGCAAAGGAAAAGGCTACTCAGGATCCAAAGGATATGGATCAAGCAAAGGCTACAAAGGCCAAGGAAACTACAGCAAATCAAAAGGGAAAGGAAACAACAACTACACAACATGCCATCGATGTGGCAAGCCCGGCCACTGGGCACAAGACTGCAGAGTGCCAGTATGGCACATAGGAGAAGGAGAAGAACTACATCCAATAGAAAATGAACAAGCAGATCATGACAACAATGAAGAACTACCTCAGGATGTGAACGACACCTGGGACTGGTACTACGAAGGAGAAGAAGGACAACACGAGGTGAACTACATGGAGGAGAACTGGAACGACTACGACTATGACAACAGCTGGGATTGGAATGACAACAGCTATGAGGACACAGCAAACTACATTGGAGGCATCAACGAGTCACACCTCACCATTGGACACATCAGACAAGCAAACTCACGACTACACAAGCACAAATCCAAATCACTACTTGGCAAGAGAACAACACACACAACATCATGGAACGACCACAGCAAGAGCTTTCAACAATTCCTACAAGCAGACAACACACAGCCACACTTTGACATAGCAGCAGCAAGACAACCACAAAGGAACAAGAAGATTGAGGACACTATCACACACTACATCATGTACTCCAACTTCAAGTCATATCACCACCTGTTGATCGACTCAGGAGCATCTACACATGTTTGCCCGAAGGACTACGCACCAGACCTACCGCTACGACCTTGTGGAGAATCAGTTCCACAACTCTACACGGTTACCAACAAGAAGATTCCTGTCTACGGCATCAAGTACGTTCCCTACAAGCAGGACAACTTCAGGATCATTATACCCTACTACGTTTGTGATGTGAAGTATCCAATCCTCAGTGCATCAAGACTACTTGATAGAGGATATGGACTTGACTTCACTCCACGACACTGCACCATCACACATGGACAACAACAAGCACACCTCATAAGACACTCAGGACTTTTCTACCTACGAGCAGAGAAGATCGACATCCCTACTGGATTCGACATCTACCCAATGACTACATACAATGGAAAATCCATTGCTGTGATTCAACCTACAGAGAAAGCAGTACAACAACAAGAACAAATCGCACCACTCACCCACACAGACCAAGGACTACGACAGATCCTTGGTGGAAACACTGACTACTGGAAACTTGATGGTGACTACGCCATCAGAGTACACAAACGACCACGCAAAGCACTATTCACACCACACAACAGCGGCTGCCCAATACCTGAAGGAGAACTAGATGATTGGCGACTAACCATCATCAACAGACAAGGGCAAGAGCAAGAACAACTACAAGAGAACCCAACACAACTTTCCAAGCAAGAACTACAACGAAGACTAGAAGGTGACAACTGGACTGGAGAAACCAGATTCAGAAGAAAGATAACACCTACACGCAGAGCAACATCAAAGACAACACCAACAAGGCAGAGCTCACAACCACAACGGCTAATGGACACACCACCAACCAGATCAAAGATCCAACTACGAGCGCCACAAAAGATATGGAGACCTAAAGCAGCACCTTCTACAAATCTTGACACCACACAACCAAAGGAGACAATCCACAGACCACTCACAGCACAGGAGGACAACCAAGACTACTGGGAAAGACAAGGTGAACACTGGATAAGACACCACACAACACTTAGAACAACCCTATTCACTCCAACAGATGGACCAGGACATCCACCAATCAACACACTTGAACCTCACAGAACTACAATCACTCACAACAACTTTGGAGAAGTTTCACAACGCAAAGATGACTGGACAGTCATGGGCAACGCAGCACTACCATTTCAATGGAAAGGAACAACAAGGTTCACCGTGAAGAAAGACTACGAGTACATCCAGGAGAACCACGATGAGGAACAACAACACGAGCATCATGAAGCACACAGAGCAATAGGACTACGACAACCTCAGCAGCCCACTCCACAACAAATAGCAGAACACAACTTGACACACCTACCATACAGAAATTGGTGTCCAATTTGCGTTCAAGGCAAAGGACGCCAGGACAACTACAAGAAACAACAATCACGACAACCCATCATCCAAGTGGATTTTGCCTACATCAAATCACAACAAGATCCGAAGACCATACCAGTCTTAACGGCAGTTGATGTTACTACACAACTGTGCATGGCGGTATTGGTTCCGGACAAACCATCGATGATGGACTACATGATCAACAACCTACAAGCATTCATCTTTGAGTGCGGAAGAACACACGGCATACTACAAAGCGACAACGAAGACACACTCAATGCACTACTACAAGCAACAGCATCTAAAGCCGGCTCAGTGACTGTACGACATTCACCGTCCTACAGCAGCAACAGTCAAGGAAGCGTTGAGCGACTACATAGAACACTCCTCGGACAAATCCGCGTCGTCAAAGCTCAGGTTGAAAGCAACTACAGCATGACGATGTCCACAAAGCACTGTCTACTACCTTGGATAGTACGACATGCAGCATGGACGGTAAATCGCTACGTCATCCACTCAGACGGCTACACAAGCTTTGAACGCCGCTGGGGAAGAAACTACGAGCGAGCAATCTGCGAATTTGGCGAGACACTACTCTACCTTCCACCACAACACAAGAAACTCCCAAAAGCAGACCTACGGATGCAGAAATGCATCTGGCTCGGAAAAGTTTCCGAAACCGGAGAAAACTACGTCGCAACGGAATCAGGCGTACAAAAGGTACGAACAGTGCGGAGACTACAACCGGACTTCAAATACGACCTCGCACTATTGAACAAAGTTTCCGGCACACCGTGGGCACCACGACGGAACACCTACAACCCATCGTTCGCAACACTGTTGGATGCGCAACTACCACCGTCAGAGAAAAGAAGGTCCACGCAAGATTTCGGACAACAAACGAACTCTACGGACGACATCGTTGCGGAACCCGCAACAAAACAACAACGCACCACACCACCTCCACGACTTCCGTCAACATCGACGTCAAGTTCACGACCACTACCGGATAGTCCGATGGCTACTTCACCAACCGGACGACAACATCCACCACTACCAGCACCACCTCCACAAACACTACGACGTTTAACTCCGGAAGAAGTAATGCAACCCACTAAAGCACAGAAGACCTCAAAGGACACTACAATCAGATCAACGGAGCAAGCAACCAAAGAATCACCACCACTACGACAGAAAATTAACGCAGTGACGCTTCGCAACTGCAAATTCATCACACCCTACACAAACGACGACACCTCAGAAGACCAACCCGTAATCTTCGACAACGAAGGTTACGACGAAACACAACTACTGGAAGGAATGAAACACGAGTCAAATCAAATGAAGCTACATGACGTCTACGACGAAGTAGATGCGTCTACCGTCGACGACAACGTCATCAGAGAAGCGATACCTACAAGATGGGTACACAGAAAGAAAGGACCAGGAGTACGAAGCCGAATCGTCGCAAAAGGCTACACCGAGAAGATCGAGGACGAAGACTCCGTCTACGCCTCTACACCAATGTTCACGACACTCCGGACACTTCTCGCATCGCACTACAAATGTCACGACCAAACTGGATAGCGCGACTAGGTGACGTCTCTACAGCATTTCTACACGCACCCATCGCAAAAGACCACGACGGTAAACAACGTGACGTCTACCTTTGGCCACCTAAAGAACTTTGTCCACAACAGGACAAAATCTGGCGACTAAAGAAAGCCATGTATGGACTACGCAGTTCACCAAAAGCATGGCAGGACTACCTGGCTGAAGTGTTACAAAAACTCAGCTTTGTAAGACTAAAGTCAGAACCCAACGTCTACAACAACGCGACTCGCGACTGCTACATCATGGTCTACGTGGATGATCTCTTGGTCTGGGTACTTGGTGACAAGACTACTGTCGACTCCACCTTCGAGGCCATCCAGAAGCAGGTCCTACTCAAGCACATCGGCTACCTCGAACCTGGCAAACCACAACAATTTCTTGGAAGAAACATCGACCACTTTGGCAACTACTGCAACCTGGGACTAAAGGACTCCTACATCGACAACATGATCGAGGAGTCTGGAATGAACAACTGCAACTCAGTGAACACTCCAGGAATTGCACACTACAAACCAACAATAGAAGATGAAGCACTACTTGACCACGAACAACACAAAAGGTACAGAAGGATTGTTGGCAAACTACAATGGTTAGCATACACACGACCAGACATTGCATACTCCACAAAAGAACTAGCACGAGACCTCACAGCACCTACAGAACTTTCACAAAAGAGAGTCAAACATCTACTACGCTACTTGCACGGCACCAAGCACTACAAATTCACCATAGAACCAACAACAACACTCAGAGCAAACACCAACAACATCCTGGATCTCGACGTTCATGTCGATGCCGACTGGGCAGGATGCCCTACTACCAGGAAATCAACTTCAGGTTTCAACATCATCTTTTTAGGAACAACAGTTGCATTTGGCAGCAGAAGCTACAATAGCACTCAGCTCAGCAGAGTCTGAACTCTACGCCATCTGCACAGGAGTTAATGAGGGACTACACCTCAGAAACTTCCTACTTGAAACCAACATTTGCAGCAAGCTAAATCTACGCATCCACACAGACTCCACAGCAGGCAAGAGCATTGCTACACGACAAGGCACTAGCAAACGAGCAAAACACATCGACCTTAAATTTCTCTACACACAAGACCTCATCAAGCACGACATCATCAGAATCCTCAAAATCAACACACTACACAACAGCTCAGTCTTGTTCACAAAATACATTAGCAAAGAAACACTACAGAGGCTCATACAGAGCATTGGCATACGTGCTTAGCACTACGAACAACAACTGTTTCACAACTGTTGCACATCAACCACAACAGTTTGTATATGGCCATATGTAACTACCTGCATTTAAGTAACAGTAACAGTAACAGTGACTACAAGAAATAGTAATTGTAACCACCAGTAATTTACACTTGCACTTTTGGCGGCTTTTGGCGGCTTGAGTCAACACTACATGTTGTTTTGTGTTTTACTACATGCCCGCATGTGCTTTTGTGAGCTAACATTGGCTCACTACTGTCTGCCCCGTTTCACTGCATCTCGATAGGCCGAACTACCAGCAATGGCTGGAACTACGCCCATGGATGCGACTACGCTGGAAGTCATGCCGATGGAGCTTACTACATCAGCGCCAGAGACTACTCTGCCCGTCGAACAACAGGCTGGCAGTACTACACCGGACCGTGTTTTCACACCACCGGATCGGCAGGGCACTACCGACTCCAGCAGCATGGCTACTTTGGCCACACCACCACCTGAGGCCTACAACTCCCTCAACTACAACTTCAATCACCAGCTACCCACACCGGCACCTTTCTACAGACCCGACGACATCTTGGCGCACCTCACTACAATTGAGAACAACATCCCTGACACTCCAGCGATCGACCCGGAGCAGAACTACTTCAGGGTCTACGTGGCTTTGACGGTTGAGGAGTTCCAACTACTAAGTCAACAACAAACTACACCCATCCCCGAACTACAACCTACCAGTTCACGACCTACCTTCAGACCTACGGATGCCACACTACGACTCACTACCTCTTCACCTACGTCTTTCAGAGGCAGTCAACTTCTACTACTACAACCTAACATCACTACACCTCACAACTCAGTACACCAACATCCAACTACACATTCCATCAGAAGTTCTACTACGATTTGTCAGTGCTGGACAACTCATCAACTTCTGCCGCGACTACGTGAGCCACATGATCTCAATCAAAGACGAGCACCACCTACCTACACGCCAGCTACATCAACGACTACACCGAATCACCGACAACTTGGACCAGATCACCACTACATTCAACCTGTCCAACAACTTCATTTGGAACTACCACATGCCCCGAACTACTCAACTACTTCGACCAACCGCAACAACTTCAAGACCACCACTACAAGTCCATCAACACGATGCTACACAAAAGTGTCACCTACTACGGCATCACCCTCCTCACGGCTACGAATCTTTCCACACAACACAAACTACTACTCCACAACTACCTCACTACAACCGGCCAAGCACTTGCACCACCAGAATGCGACTACAACCGCCTCCGTGGCGGCCCAGACTTCCTCAACACATTCACTACCAACCACTATGCAGGCTTGGACTACCGCATCAGCCAAGTCCAGAACTACCGAGTCCAACACTGAGCTGCAACTACGTGCTGTACTACGTCATCGTACTACGAGATGACTGAGAGCCATGTAGGGTTCTTGTACAGCAATTCACTTTTTGATCATTTGAAGGTTAGTTGAACTACAGACAGCAGCGCTGTGGATACCTACCTTCGGTCATCTTTTTTAAGAGACTACATGCCTGTTCGCTACAGTAGCATCGGCAAACAACATGTGCATTCGTTTTTGCCACTACTGTCAATACCGCCTTTTCGGTCTATGGTTAAAGGACACTACAAGGTCTTTTAACCAAGGGGCCGTGTCAAATATCATGTTGCACTACTTGTCACTTGTGCATGCATGATGTACACTACCCGACTGCAGGCCTTGAGTCTACCAGGAAAAGAGTGCATGCTGGCTAACTACATTTGTGTTTGTGACAACAGAAACAACACTTGCACTTGCAGTAAAGTACCAACGTATTTTAACGTCTCTCTCTCTCTCTTTTTCTCTCTCTCTCTCTCTCTCTCTCTCTCTCTCTCTCTCTCTCTCTCTCTCTCTCTCTCTCTCTCTCTCTCTTGTCACGCGGCCATCTACGTGCCTGCATATACAGATGATCATATGCATATACATCTACACATACAAGTACTAGTATAAAATACACGCACAGATGCGGATACCAAAACAGACACAGCTACAGATGTAGATACATATGCATTCCCGTACGTGCATGTGCATATACCCATACACACACATACATACACGTATGTGCCCAAATCCCAACAAGCCCAACGTCGTGATCTCTGGGATACACCAGGGGACGAGCTATTTCCCATGCTTTGAGGGAATACTAGAAGACGGCGAAGTGTAAGATGACCCGTGCAACGGGTCCCCGCACCACACTAAAATGATAGGGGGATTCGACATTTTCTATTTTTGAGGATCTCTCAACACCTGAAACCGTTGATTTCTCTGCAAGCACGCTTCTTTTCTTTTGGTTCGCAGGTCCGGGGTGTGGATTCGTGTGGATTCCCTCCAAAGGTTTCCCCCCCAAAGAGGTTTGGCCAATTCAAGCAGAACGAGTTCCGAGTTGACGAAACCCGGTGGCTTTGTGCACAGGGTTTTCAGCCTCCAACAAGCCCGTTCAAAACCCCCGGAAAACACAATGGATGCAATTCCCCTTTCTGTCCTCAAATGAAGCCTGGAGTCCTCCTGGCCACATAGGACGGTCGAATATCTCTCTGAACGGCTCCCATCCACGAGCCGTACCGTTGGGCTCACAGGCTGTTGTTGCGAGTTAAACAGATACCTTTAAGAAACAACTAAAGAGAAGGCTGGGATTCGTTTTTGGCATTTTGTTTCTTGCGGGGAGCTAGGGAAACTGAATCTCACATCAGAAGAGAAGCAACTCTGCACGGACGCGTTTTGTTCGATGTTAGGAAACCAATGGGTTGTGATAGGGATATCTTGCGAAATCCGATGTCTTTTCATGGCGACACGCTCTGTCATAGTCTGGCAAGGATTTTTGGGAACTTGGCGTTGTTATTTTTTCCAAGAAGCTCGTTAACGCGTGGCTTGGGTGGGGCCCAGTTCCTTGCCTTGATGTGTCACCTGAACAAGCCGGTCAAAGACTGAGCGGTCAGGGGCTGAAGCAGAAAGCTGAGCGCTTTATCCGCACAGGACGTTAGCTTTTGCCTTTTGCTCACCCTTCTTCCGCGCATGCGGCGCCATGAAAGTGGAGGTCTACTTGCCAAGTGGAAGTAGCTGCACGGTTTCGCTGCCTTCGGAGTCGAGCGTGCGTGATCTGAAGGCTGAGGTGCAACAACAGCTAAAGCGTCGCTTTCTGGCGCTTGCTTTCAAAGGCCAACGGCTGGACCCGTCAACCTCTTTGCGTGATGTGGGCCTAGAACATGGTGACAGCATAAGTGCCATCGTGCAACCCGTCAAGCTAGCTGCTGCACAGGCAGCATGTGCGCTGCATGTCACGGAAGGCACTGTGCTGACTTGGGGCTCTTCTGAGGATGGCGGTGACAGCCGTGAGGTGCGAGAGAAGTTGGGGCGGGTTAAGCAGATCCAAGCAACCACGAGAGCTTTTGCTGCCATCCGGGAGAACGGCTCTGTGGTGACTTGGGGCGATCCTAGCTTTGGCGGTGACAGCAGCCGCGTGCAAGAACAGTTGGCGCGTGTCCAGCAGATCCAAGCAGCAGAATACGCTTTTGCAGCCATCCTGGAAGACGGCTCCGTGGTGACTTGGGGCGATCCTGTAGATGGCGGTGACAGCAGCCACGTGCAAGAACAGTTGGCGCGTGTCCAGCAGATCCAAGCAACTAATAAAGCTTTTGCTGCCATCTTGGCTGACGGATCTGTGGTGACTTGGGGCAATCCTGCCTTGGGCGGTGACAGCAGCAACGTGCGAGAGCAGTTGGTGCAGGTCAAGCAGATCCAAGCAGCTGACCATGCGTTTGCCGCCGTCTTGGAGGACGGCTCTGTGGTGACTTGGGGCATTCCTGACTGGGGTGGTGACAGTGGCCAGGTGCGAGAGCGGCTGGTGCGTGTCCAGCAAATCCAAGCAACTCAGAGAGCTTTTGCTGCCATCCTGGCTGACGGCTCTGTGGTGACCTGGAGCGCTCCTGAGTTTGGCGGTGACAGTAGCCAGGTGCGAGAGCAGCTGGTCCGGGTCAAGCAGATCCAATCAAGCGCGAGAGCTTTTGCCGCCATCAGGGAGGACGGCTCTGTGGTTACTTGGGGCGATCCTGCCTATGGTGGTGACAGCAACCAGGTGCGAGAGCATTTGGTG
>CAUJNA010001929.1:15000-20000 GCA_963377175.1 Effrenium voratum | reverse complement strand
CCCCCTCTCCCCCCCAAAAATGGAAGAGAGAGCAATACTGGTGAATGTCCCTCCCAAGAACATGGCACCAGGACACCTGACAGCCAGGCTTCCCACAGGTGGTACAGCAGCTATATCAATGGGAGAAGAAAGCTTTGGCAATACCCATTTGACGCATGAACGGTTGATATTTAGATCCTGGAAGGTTTGAACATTGCGGACACGTGGACAACAAACCTCCAAACTTGCCACATTATTCTGACGACTCTCGACCCCGAATGCCTTGGAGAAATCACGTGTCCTGCAAGCAGACAGCATGGCAGACTGTTGCCAGAAGCCGTTCTCCCGGAGTCCTTGAGTGTCCCCCAGATCGAGGTCAGGGGTTTATCGATTCGATTTTGATATGCTTGGAGTCTTCCCCTGACAATCCCTTGTTTTTGGAAGATCATGACATGGAACCTGACCAGAGGTCCCCAGAAGAACACTTGCCCGGAGGTCCTTTTGGCGGGTTCCACGGAAAGGTCGGAAGGATGTACCGTGCCCTCATTTGCTTTCTGCCAGGATTGCCACACGCAGGAGTGTCCAGTCGACTGTGTCATCAGCGACTGGCAGGAGCGGCGGGTTCAGGGAGTCTCGCAGTACACTCCCCGAATGGTTCCTGGGTCTTTCAGTTGCACTGTTGAGCTCCTTCAATGGGCCTCCAGTTTCCATACAATCTATGAATTCGAATCAGATCTCTAATCTATGTTCAGAGCATCTCTCGCATTCTCTCCATCTCCTGTTTGTCTGTGTCTGCTGTGTTTGTGTCTGTCTCTCTCCTCTCTCTCTCTCTCTCTAGCTCTCTCTTTCCTCTTTTCCAAGTGCATCATGTGACACAGTCTTTGGGATTTTAAGTTTGGTACATAGTGGGCACATTCGCATCTGTGCATCAGATGCTTTCCAGACATGTGACGACTGACGGTTGCTTCACGCCAGGAATGGGGCAAGTGCGCGCCTGACTGCTCGGGCAAGCGGGCCCGCAGCCGAACCCTCATCCAGCAAGCTACCCATGGGGGTGAGGCTGGGTGCCTCCCGCGGTTTGAACCGTAGGCTGTGAGACGGTTTGGAAGATAAGGGTTGAGCAGACGAGGGAAAGAGCAAGGTCTACTTCACACAGTGCAAAACTGCCCGGTAGGTTCTTGTTTTCTTGCGTGCCCTTTGTGTCACTTGGGGCATGTTCTGCCCGTTTGACACTTGTGAATGTCAATATATAGAGGTTTCAAACTAAACCTATACGGTCGAAGCTCCACTTGTACTGAAAGGTGGGGATAAAGGTTCTTCTGATGTGTTTTACTGGGGTGGTGGAACCCCAAATCGGCTTCGAGTTACCTTCTAGTTTTCCTTCAACCCAACCCTGAACAGTTCTTCCTCAAAATAGACACAACCAGAATTACCCCACATACTCGACCAGGCAAAATGGGAAATTTGTTTCCCCTTGTTTTCCCTGCAAAGCAACTCCAGAGGTATTTTTCTTTCCTGCAAATTAGCACATCCCCGAAAAGGGCCCCCAAGGGAAATCCCCCTGCCCCCCGAGAATGTCCGGCCCCTGAGAATGGTGTTTTTTCTTTGGGCTCATCTGCGGGGTCCCCTCAAAGTGTGCTTGCCTGCCAGGCATGCGGCGAGACCAACGAGGAGGAGTCCTGCGATGGAGTCTGCACAGACTGCGAGTATCAGGAGGGCGGGTTTCGGGTTGGCGGAAATGGGTTTGCGTTGGTTGGTTGCACGCTTTGTCAAGCTGGTTTAAAGGGCAGCACCCTTTTCAAGTTGGTTTACAGAGAAACCAAGAGAACGCCCCACCATTAGGGAGTTCAAATCCCTATTTGGACACATACCCTGGCCATGACTATTTATGGCTTGAATACCTCAATGGCAAGTGGACATACATCTCCATGTACATGATGCCAAAGGGCCCTTGCAAGTTCATACCCCCATGGACTGCAAACCGGGGGGTGCTCTTCTTTTCGCCTGGAAGGATCAAACACTTTGTTCACTTGGAGCGGATTCCTTTCTGACATGGGGGAATGCTTGAATAGGACTGGACAAGCAAACACACGTACCGGACGGGAGGCGCAGCCACATGACTCGAAGCAATACATTTTGGCTCCTGGCTTTGGAGAACTGATCGTTGCAATAATTTCAGCGTGGTTTCTCCGAGTACCTGGGGCCTTTGTCCGGAGATGGCTTGAAAGTCCAAGAGGAATCATTCGAAGAGGGTCCCTGACGTTCACCCCTGACCAACACCGACCTTGTGAGGCTAGTTTCCCGAAAGAATGGTGGATTCTTCTTGAAGGTATGCAGCCCAAGCAAGTCTGCGGAAAAAGGGAGTGCGAACCAACGAGAAGGTCTGGAGCGCAACCAAAGAACTGCTTTGCACAAAGGCTTGAGTGATTGCTCAAAGATTATTATTGTTGTGATTCTTTTTAGTTTGGAAAAGTTCACCATAACAAACAAGTTGTCAGCCAACAACTTGTCAACTTTTCCTGCGTCAGCGAAGGGTGCCTTTAGGGTCACTACAACCATGGATGAAGGTTCTTTCGTTAGCCACAAGTCGCGAAGCAGTATTTCTGAGCATTTGATGCTTTACCACTTTGGTAATAGTTTATGTTTTGTTGTTGCTGTGATTCGTTTTGCACTCATCCAAACGTGAAGGTAATTATGAACCGACAAGTTTGGCAAGTGTGATCATATATTGAAAGGAATGGAATCCAAACTTGTCAACCAAACAAGTGTTTAAAAAAAAAGTGACCCAAAGGAGTGTCCACCTGTTATTGTGAGTACTGGCTATAGTCGATTATCGTGTTTGTACGCGCGAAAAGGCTGCCCCCTAGTTGACACGCATGAGGTTCGGCCCAAAACATTGTAGTCTATGGTGCATCTGCAAATTTCCCACAACCACGTCCTCTTGGGGGAACCTTTGTAACCTTGACCGTGGCTCATATGGAGGTCCAGCATTTCTCGTTTCGTCATACGATTTATGGTCTTATGGTTCTGGTGATGGTTATTGGGTCCCCTACTTCTATTTTGACATACCCAAATCGTGTGTTTCCCAAAATACCCCAAAATGGCAGGCTGTTTCCTTGAAGCTTCCCTTCAAAAAAGGGGCTTCCCTCAACAAGGAGCAACCCCCCATCAGTATTTTTGAGGACCTGTTCCCTGTTTCCAACGGTTTTGTCCGTTTCGGAGGACTGGGGCGCCTGGGCGGAGTGCTCCGCCACCTGCGGGGGCGGCACGCGGCCGAGGGCGCGGGAGGTGGCGGTGCCTGCCACCAACGGCGGCAAGGTCTGCCAGGGGCGCCTTGGACGGAAACGCGAGGAGCACTCGGTCGGCGCGCCCTGCAGGGGTTTCTCCGGTCGGCGGTTTTGGGGTTGGCGCGTTGAAAAAAGCACCAGGGGGGTATTTCGAGTGAAGCCACAAGGGGGCATGTTTTTTGTTTGTTGAGTTTCTGCCAGAATCCCCATTTAGCACCCAGCTTCTGTACCGTGTTGAACTTGGTGGGAAATTGGGGGGGGGGGGGGGCTGTGTTTTCTGACACCAAGGGAACCCCCCTGAAGAAATGAGAAAGTCAAGGGAATGACCCATGGTATCACAGAAAGGGCTATTTTGCACAGCCATGTTTTTGACCCTCTCAGTGCTGCCCTTTTTTAAAATTTTCTGTCAACTCAAGCAGCGGGTGTCGAGGAGGTCAGTGAATTCCCATAAACCCTTACTAGGGTTACCAACTGTTCAGCAATTTCTCCCATCTTTGTGTGGAAATCGGGTTTTCGGTTGCCAGTTTCTGTGATACCAAGGAGCACCCCGCGAACATGGGTCATGGGTATAGTTGAGAGCGGAGGTTCGGTTCCCCCAGGTGGACTGTTACCCCTTCTTTTGGTTCCCAACCTGTCTAAAGCTACTCCCCCCTTTGCTTGGATTGTTTGGTCAAGAAAGGGGAAGCCAGAGGGTGTCCTTTTTCGAGTGCCAACACAAACAAGTGTCTTTGTGCTTGGAACATGTTGGTTTCTGATGTTGCTTTTGTGGCTCGTGCCTGACAGTGCATGTTTGATGCAGATGAACTTTTCCTCCAATCCTGAGTTTGGGGTAGTTTGGGAGCAAGCTCCGAGTTGTTGGGGATGCTCCTTGGGCTTCTTGTGGGTACGGAATCCAAATCGGATGGATTTTGGCCGAGGCTGAGTCATGTCTGATCAACACCATTCAGGGGACCTGCTGGGTCCTGCAAGTACTTCCGTCTTTGTTGGGAGGACCTGTTTTGTTCGGGTCTTAAGTTATTAAGGGCACCAGAGCGTGGACAACCACACGGGGGAAACCGGAAGCAGGTTGAAGCAACTGTTGCTTATGAAGCCAGACAACCCTTTGCTGGAACAGCTCAAACACCCACCAGGTACTACCCTTCAAGCTAAGATGCTATATACACACATCTTTCTCTCTCTCTCTCTATGTGTGTACTTAGAAAAATATCCAGCTGCCCCAATGTTTAATTCAGAAGAGTTGGTTGATCCAATTCATTGGGATTTGCCCGACTATCCAAATTTGCAAGATTCACTTGCCGAATCACACCGTCCTCTGGCTCAACAAGTAGAACGGGTTTTTGCTTTATGACAGGACTCCCAACCAATTCAATGAAACACCTAAGCAGAAAGCCATTGATCAACAGGCCCTCCAAACCAACCCTCACTCGACATTCAAAAGATCAGCGAATTTCACAAATATGAATCTGATTTCCTGATGAAACACCTGAGTACTCCAAGAAGGTGCCATGCATGTATGTAATGCATGTGTGTATGTATTAATGAATTGAATGTAACGCAATGTAATGTAGTGTAGTGTAGTGTAGCGTAGTGTACTGCAATGCAATGTAATGTAATGTAAGGTAAGGTAAGGTAATCTAATCTAATCTAATCTAATCTAATGTTATGCATGTACGTATGTAATGTAGTGTAATGTAATGTAATGTAATGCCATGCAATGCAATGTAATGTAATGTA
>CAUJNA010001929.1:0-7500 GCA_963377175.1 Effrenium voratum | reverse complement strand
GTATCGGCACCCAGCGCATGCACAGGCTCGACGCAGGTCATTCCGACTACAAGTTCATGTGCAAGGCATGCGGAACGGGGTGGCCAGAGGCAGCCAAGCAGTGCTGGGTCTGCCCCGGCAAGGAGTCCGCCCCCTTCCAGGCACCCTCGGCCACCTATGAGGCGGACGGCATCACCTACAACCTGCTCATCTTGGAGGGCAAGCAATCTGGATCCAGCAGCGGGAATGGGGAAGCCTGGGTGCCGTTGGCCCCGGTGGTACCCTGGCACAGGCCGACCGCAACTTGGTGGACGGCACGGTCTTGGGGAGAGCCCCTCCAAAAACGGACTCGGCGGATGAGATCACCATGGCAGATGCGGTCCCGCTTAACAGGCGGGTGGACATCCGGCAGGAGATCCTGTCCATGGAGGCGGACGAGGTCCGGGAAAGCCAGGAGATCAAGGTCAAAGTGCAGCGGTCCCTGAAGGAGGCGGAGGCTCAGAGCTTCGAGCTCTACCATCCCCAGGTGGACCAGGCGATCAGGAAGAAGGAGGAGCTGCATAAGGCCTTGCGGGAGCAGCGGGAACCGACTCCGGAGGAGGCCTCGGCCAGGCGGCGGCACAAGGAGTTGGTCATTGAGGAGATGTGGCGATCCTGGCGCCCCTCCAATGAGGTGGCCAACGAGGGAGCCCGTGCCCTCAAAAAGGTCAACCTGCAGCGTTTCAAGGCCAAGCTGAGAGACCAGTACTTGGAGGGGAAGGGCGTTGACGCCAGCCAGGCATTGGCTGAGGCGATGGGCTCCATTCAGGAGGCTCAGGCGGCAAACAAGCGAATCCAGGACACCAACCAGGCATGGATGCTCAACCACACTCTCAAGCCCTTGGAAGTTCTCAGGAAGGCCCTGGAGAGGGGCCTATTCTGCCCCCTGGAGCTGGATGACCCCGACGACATCCCCCCGGTGGGGGATATCAAGGAGAAGTATGTCCCCTACATCAAGATGCTCAGAGCGTCGCAGAACCCGTGGCACCAGGAGGCACTGCTGGAGGAGATGCCCGAGCTGGAGGCACCCCCCCAAGAGTGCCACCGGCCCCGGGGGCAGCAAGAGTTAGACTAGACCTTGCCCATCTTTTTTCTATAAAAAAACCTAGGGTCCTCCCCACACTTTTAGCAACATTTTAAAACAGCACCTCAAAAAGCACATTTTCAAAAATCAACATTTTAAAGCAGGTAATTTCCTAGTAAGTTCATCCATATTTTAAAATATAATTTTTTTAAAAAAAATAAATTTTAAAAAATAAAAAATAAATTTTAAAAAATAAAAAATAAATTTTAAAAAATAAATTTTAAAAAATAAATTAAAAAAAATTACAAAAAATAAAAAAAATAATTTTTACAAAATAAAAATAAATAAATTTTCAAAACATATTATTCCAAAAATTATGATAAATTATTTTACAATAAATTTTATCACAATTTTTGTAGACATATTATGGGCAAGGTCTGGTTCATTCGTTTTTTACGGGCACCATTCTTCCTTAATTCTTTCTATTATTTTATCACACGTTGTTTCATTATAAATATTACTTCCTATTTGTTTTCTAAACATTCCCATTATTCCAATTGCACGTGTTATTGTATATCTAAGTTCGTGAGTTTTATACTCATCATTTAAAACCTCATTTAAAAAATCAAACAATATAACATATTTTAAACGTTTAATATTAAAAGAAACGTTATATAATTTTTTTACCATACTATAATACTTAAAAATAAAATCATTATTATATCCTTCGTCATCACACTCAGTTAGTAAATTATCAAAGCCTTCTATAGTTAAGAAATTATTCATTACAATAAACACAAATATTTCTAAATCATCATCAAGAGTTTCATTATTTATAATATCAATATCTTTGTTATTCATATCATCAATTTTGTTTATAATTCTATTGCAATTATTGCATATAATGTATTGACAAATATTATTACAAACGCCATTTGTAAAACCGCGTTCAATTGGTAATTTTAGCATTTCACAGTCTTTGCATTTATAACTCATAAACCTTTTTTTCAATATATTTTTAGCATCGTGGACTGTATCACTCATCAAACTATATAATAGTATTATAAAATATTTCCTTAAATACTTTTTACAAGAATTTTAATTTAAAATTAAATTTCATTAATAAATTAAAATTAAATTAGGTTATGTAGATAAAATTTCATAATTTAAGTTCAGGATAATAATTTAATTGATGACTACTAAGCTGTATATATAACTTATGTCTTTCATGCATTATTTTTAAAATAATATTAATATCTCTCACTGTATTTTTAACATTAAACTTTTTACTTTCAATATATGTTTTAATGTCTTCTTTTACATCAAAACCTTCCCTGCTATAATAGGTCAACATCCATAATATACCTTCAATCATTTTATATTTTTTCTTACTGATTTTTAGAAATATTCTAACATAACTATAAGGTGGTCTTCCATACACGGTTAAAAATATTAAAATTTCATCTTCTACGTTTCTTTTATCTATTTTTTTAATCTCCAAAATATTTTCTATTATATTTTGATATCGTCGCCATCTTCTGCAAGTTCTACATACATCTTCTTCGTCCAATGCATAATCAATAATATTATTCACTATTCCATTATGTAAATTCAATTTATACAATTCCATATTTTCCTTTTTGAAGTGGCAACAATCATAGCATTTTTTATTGATATAACTATTGATTTTGGTTTTCATCATCTCGCTATATAATATATATATAGGTAATATTTCTTTAAATACTTTTTACAAGAAATTTAATTTTAAATTAAAATTAAATTAAAATTATAATTATATTATCATAATTAAATTAAAAATTATCATCATTTACAACTACAATTGCATAATTTACAAAATGGGATGATATTTTCTATTGTATGAGTTAATTCATTATCTTTTCGTTGTGCTGTTAGATTTGTAATGATATTACCATTTTTCATATCAATAGTAAAACCACATCCGCAGTAATTACATTGATTATTTATATTATCTAGACACCATTGAGTATTTACATAACCTTCTCTAGGTATGCTTCTTTTTGCTTTCCTGTCTTGTTCCTTATAATTCAAAATTTTCCTTTCAAAATAACTCATAATACATTTTTGATTAAATAAATCATCAACATCCTTTGTATATTTATAAAATTTGACTTTGTTTAAATCACGAGCACGTGTTACCGCTGTAAAAATCCATTCTGGATAATTCTTTACCAAAAAATGATTATAATCAAAAATTGTTATGGTGTCATCAATGCTACTACCTTGAGTAGAATGACATGTAGAGCAAGAAGAAAATATAAAATTGCTTCTTATTTTAGCAATTTCTACGGATTGTAAAATTTCGGTTTTTACATTTTTTAATGTAAATATTCCATCACTTCCAATATGAACTATTTTATATTTGAAATTTACATTAAAAACTGATGTTTTAGTTTTAGTATATTCTCTACAAATTAAAAATTCTCCTACTTCATATTCATCTTTTCTATTTTCTAATTTTCTAATTTCATTTGATACATTTTTACAAGTTGTATTTAAAAATGCTATGTTGTTTTTGGAACTACTTATGTCTGTGGTGTATTCAAAATATTTTTCAATAATAGTTTTAATTGGTAATTTATTAATAAAAATATCATATTTTATATTATTGAGTTTATCCTTATCTTCCTGTGTGTTAAGTCTCTTACATTCTTTCAATATTATATTATGTGTAAAAATATTATCTATAATATTGTCAGTGTATAATTCATAGTCTTGAGTATTTGTTATTTCTTGCACTGGTTTTAATTGCGTGGTGTCTCCTGTTGCTATTATAATTTTGTTGTGCTTATTCTGTTCTACAAATTGTTTTATTCTCCAGTATATATTTAAATTACTAAAATAGATTTCATCAAATACTATTACATCAAATTCTGTAAAATCAAATGGTTCTAATTTAGCATCTCCATAATTAATACCAAAGAATTTATTTATCGTCATTGCTTCTCCTTCAAATGCCTGTAATAGTTTATTAGTAGGACAAATAAAAATTACCTTATTATTTTTATCAACCATTTTTTGACATATATATGATTTTCCTGTGCCCGGTAGTTCACCTCTGATCATAATAGGATTATTCTGTTTAACAATCTCTATAATGTTATCAGTGTCGTATTCATCTTTAATATCAATAGTTTTACTTTCATAAGCTGGTATGTTTATTAATTCATTATTTACAACGTTAAATTTTACTGTAGGTAAATTAATTTCATCTCTCTGCTTTGAAACTTTCCAACCTCCTATATCATCATGAAATTCTAATAATTGCTTTGTTTTTTCTTCATTGCATGTATCAATTACAAAAGCATCTGTTTTTACACTATATATATATTAATATTATTAGTTATTAGTGTCTTAAAGTCTTGGTTCATTTTAAAATTGTGATGTTGTAAAAGTAATTCTTTAATATATCGATATCCGTTTATTAATACTGCCTTATCCTTCAAATTCAATATATAATATGATGCCTTTACATCCCATTCATCCTCATCAAATCCATAATATGTTGTAGTTGCGCCTCCTTCGTCGTCATATTCGGTTATCATTTCGGGATATTCGCTTATAATATGCGATAACTTATTAATTGTACCTCCGTATTCTGTTTGATAATGGACTGCTTCATCAATACTTTTAAATAAAATACTTTGATGTGCTGTAGCGCCTCCTTTTTCTAATAATCCAAAATTTACATTTGCTATTAACTTTTTAATTAGTTTATCTAATGCTTCGTCATGTTCATCTATATTTGTTTGTAAAAGTTCATTAATAATATTTGTATATTCAACCTTATGAATAAATGAAGGTTGTTTATAATATAAAATATTGATTTTGTGTGTCTTATTCTCATTGATGAATTCCTTTAAAAACTTGCCATATACTAGATTATATTTTTTGTTGAAAATAAGTTGTGATTACCACTTATTACAATGTTTCTAATTGCTTGTTTTAATTCATCAGGATTTAAAAACAAACTTAAATCATGTGTTTTACGAAATTCTATATAAGTAGCAACGTCAATACCTTTACTATATGCAATAGAATATATCATCTGCTTGGTGTGTTGATTTTTCTCTATTAGTTCCTTAATGCTGTCCATTGTTGTTTTTAATGGTCTTACATTTGCATCTATAGTTTCAACATAATATAAAGTTAATTCATGGAGTTCATCTATGTTAATTTCATCGTTGTATTTTTTCCAATGGTCAAACTGGTTAAATACTGGTATTTCCCTAATATTTAAAAAACCTTTAGTAAATGCTTTATTTACATCTATTTCTGTTTTATAAACTAAATTGATATTACTCAATAATAACCCCGAAGGTGCTATACTTCTTGTTTCATTTAATATTTTAATATCAATGTCGTTATAAAAGGATTTATGCGATGACATGAATAAGGATTTATTGAAATTAAACATTGCTTTGTTCATATTGTTGTATGTAGTTTCATTGCTAACTGCAATCCATCCATCACCGGAAGATTTAATTAAATTTTGAGTTTTTATGATATATGTTATCTTGTTTAATCTTAATCTTATTTCATCAATAATACCTGTGTATTTAATTCTGGGTTCATATCCAATATTCAACAACTGGAATAATAATTCTGCCAAATTATTATTTTCAGGCACTAAATATATTTCTTTTGTTTTATCATCAGTTTTAATTTTAAGTATATCATCTATACATTTAATCATTTTGTATTGTGGCGGTTCTTCTCTTTCATTTATATAATAATCAGTGTGTGCCTTTATAGTGGGTAGTTTTGTTATTAATTGCTTCTGTTGTATCTTACTTAAATCATGGTTTAATGTGTAAATATGGTTATTCTTCACCATTGCGTAAAAGGTTTTTATATGGTGGTGTCTTTTTTCTGGTTCATATTTATAAATAACTTCATTTACAAAATTGAAAATTCTAACTTGAATATTAAACTCTTTGAATACTGCTTCCATTTCCTTAATTGTCGCGCCAGTTTCACTGAAGTTTTCCCCTACCTATGAGTTCAATAATTTTGTCTCTGGTTAATCTGTTGCGGGTTTTTTCATTCATGATTGTATCACTGTAAAAATAAGTTAATGAATTTATCCAACATTCATTCTCTATATAATTACCTTTCTTGATTGCCTTTTGTATAGTGCCCTCACTCATTTTAATAGGTGTGTGTATATATTTATGATAAATTGATACGTTTGTAGCATCCCTTAAGTTTTCGGTTAATATATTAAACTTTTCGCCGTTTTTATTCATCACTTCCACTGATAATATTTTGACACATTCAATATCATTATAAAATTCTGTCATTTCTCTATATATGTCATTAAAATCTTCATCTGTTGTTAATAGATTTATTGTGTCAGTAAATTCGTCATTTGGTGTATCATTATTGCTTCCATAACGTATATCCGAGTTGCCTAAGTATTTAAATATCCTTTTTTTATAATATCTGTTGAAATTGTTCGTGCTTGAATTGTAACATTAAGATTATCAAAAGTTTTTTTGTAAAAATTCATTAGTCTGTGTTTAAAAGCAGGTTTAGATTTTATCTTTGTATTTTTGTTTTCCTCTCTTGCTGTATACAACATAAATTGAATAAAATAAGTTTTTGTTTTATATCTCGCGCTCAACTCATTACCTTTTGTTTTCCTATACTCTATACCTTTTGTTTTCCTATATTGTTTAATCCCTGCTTCATCTTCTTCTTCGTTTTTTGCTCTTGCTTCTGCCATTCTTTCATTTAATGGTTTTGTATCCTTGATTTTCTTGATATTATCCTTGTATTTTTGAATTGTTTTGTCATACACCTTTTTGTCTGTAGATGTTAAACCCTTGATATAATTTTCTGCCGTTGCTACATTTGATAACTTTCTTTCAGTGTAAAGTTTAATAATCTCATCAACCCTTTTTTTAGTTGCATTATTTGCGCTCTGTGTTGAATTTCTTTTGAGTTTGTTTAACTCGTTTATATTACGCTGTAAAAACTTACTCATAATATAATCTATATATTTATATTATAAAATATTTCTTTAAATAACTTTTTTACAAGAAAATTTTTATAATAAAAATTCTATATATTTTTTAAACTTTCAAAATGAATTTTATAATTGGTATTATAAAATCCATTTATTGGTTCATCAATTCAATGTGTTTCTTTGTTTTATTATGTTTTGTCATTCTGCACTTTTTGACTTTACATTGGCAGGTTTCACATAGTATTTCTATTTGACTATATGCTTTGTCCATTTCTTTTTTTCTCTCCTTGTTATTCTCTCTCCACCTCTTGCTATATTCAGTATTGTATTCAGGGTTTTTGTCTTTCCATTCCTTAACATATGCTTTCCTTTTTTCTGGGTCTTCCCTATATCTTTGCCGGTCTTGTTCCCTTACCCTTTCTAAATTGTTGTCTCTAAATTCCTTTTC